>CALYDD020000517.1:0-98199 GCA_944472135.2 Trichobilharzia regenti
TTGAAGTAACTCATATTGAGATGTATGCTAAACGTCCAGTTCTCGTTCGGTAACGAAACACCACTTCCCCGCAGACTTTTTTACGTCAAAACTAAAGAACACACATATAACTGTGCTATTTATATATACAACTATACACTACTATCATTATTTCAGTAGTGTAATTGCCATGGTCTTTCAAACATAACAGTGGTGTCCACAACCTGAAATTATAATTTGAATAAGGCATTTAGAAAATGAACAAGGGGAATTAGCTACGTCATATTGTAAAATAAAACAAAGAGAAGAAGGATAACTACAAACTAGCGTTTATAAAAAAACCAACACATTCTAATAGGTATTTAGACTTTAATTCATCTCATCCATTAACTGTTAAGGCAGGCTTAGTTAAGTGTCTAACAAACCGAGCAGTAGCACTATGTTGTACAACAAGGAACCTTAATAATCAAAATAAAACCGGTAGAAGAAGCGTTGGTGTCAAATAACAGACTATCCTTTAAAAGTCATTAGGACGATCAGAAAACTCCAAAAGCAAAACTCTAAAAATAATTGGGAAACTAATAATGACAACATGAATACGAGACAATATAAGGGATCTTCTGTTATACCACATGAGGAGGGAACATCTGAGATCCTACGTAGGATCTTAATGAAGCAGGAGTTAGAGTGGCATTCAAACCTATAAACTCACTCAGAGACAGGCTGTGTAGGTTAAAGGACCCAGTTGTCACAATAAGACAAAATAATATAATTTACAAAATACCTTCCAATGACTTTGATTGAGGTCAACTACATGGGTCAAACTAGTGGATCGGGGTAATCAGACTGCCTGTCAGAACATGAGAATTTAGCTGAGGTGAGACTGGTTTACCCGGAGAAGATAAGTAATTTAGAAAAAGTTCAGCACTGCATTGCACTGCATGCATTAACACACAACCACACAATATGGTGGTAGAGGGTTAGAAGTCTTCGAAGGAATATAGGTAGGTGGAGAGACAGATTGATTACTGAATCCTTGTTCATCGAGTCCACACCCAACACATGCAAATAAGTGCAATCACTCATCACTCATACCGGAAATATGGAAAATACTACTACCAATGAAACCAAGCGATGAAAAATATTCAAATCATAGAAACAAAGTTAGAAAGTCGTGTGAGTGCCTTGATATGATTTTGAGGGGGAATAAATTGTGCCCGAAACGTGGTCAGCAGTAAATATTACTGTGTAACACAGTGAGACTTTACAAAAATAAATTTTACCCATAATGGAATTATACTCTACCAGAGTGCACAAATTGTGTTCACATATCGATTATACTAAGAAACCGACTGTCCCGCTCACTGAAGAAAGCCTTCGCGGAAGTTGACTGAAACAGACTGACTATCCAACGAACTCTTTGTAGTTATCGCTTCTCGTGATTCAAGTGACTATAGCACATAAAATGTTTACCTTCAAATACCTCAACCCTAAAAGATGATAATAATGACAACGCAGTCTCTCTTAGGGGTAGACTACAGCTGAAATCCGCTAAAACAGCTTCATCTATTCCTCAAAATTCAAAAATACTTCATGAGTACAACGCTAGAAACAAACTGCACATGAAACAATCGGCCTGCAAACAAAGTCACAAATACTACCCAATTTCATTATTATGAACGTGTGAAATAAAATGTTGGCTGTCTGAGTCATCTGCATTGATATCAATCAATATACATGGAATGCCAATATTACACACATAATAGAAATGAAGTGGTTGGTTCAGCCGGTGTAGTCGTAACATGACAGTCATCTGGTATTAGACACGGCTAACAACAGACAGGTTGACTATTGAATGAGATGGTGAGATGACGATCGGTAGACTATTACAATGGACTCTACTGAACTATGATCCACTGGCGATCAACCTGTCTATGCTAATTCACTCTATGTATTTCACTGTAGATGAAAGCATTTAGAAACAGCTACGCCCCTTAATGTGATCACAAATATTCTGCCTTGTGTTGTATGAGATCGATATGACTAATATACGAGTAGGTATTTAGACATTACTTTCAGAGAAGTGCATGATCTGAATAAAAATAGTTTATACATTGAATGAGAATTAGGCGGATAGTGCGATACTTATCAGACATACTAATCGTTTGTGAAAACCGCTATAAACAGTCGGTATGTCTATACCCCTTTGTCTTTGTTCAGTTTATGATAAGCCAATTCAGTTAAATCGACAGTCTTAAAGTTATTCTGATGTGAACAAGTTGAGGGCTACAATGGGTGATTTCAAATGAGAGAGATGATGAAATCGAGAAGACTGATTATAGCAGACTGGTAGCAGTTAACATTTAAAGGATTCTTCCAAACCACCTACAATGGTTAAGTGGTGCGTGATATGACAACGAAGAACACGTGATAGAAGCAAGGCTAGTTGCACGAATGACGTTCATATGAAAAGTGAAATTGAAAAGAGAAGAGAGGAGAAGATACGAGAAGACTTTGAGGAATAAATGAATGGAGTAGTAAGATTATCTAACATTGGTTTACGTGAATGTACATTGGATCATGAAGTGATGAGACGTTGATCAATGTCTCCTTCAGCTAGTATACATTCCCTTCTCTTATTTGGAGTGTGAGTATAGGTTAATTGGAGTGGGGTGTTGATGGTGGTGGTAGTTAGTTTGCCTGTTAATTTGTTTGAATGCATTCGCGTTGTCTACAGTTCAACTCACATCCAACAAACGACGAGCAATCGAGCTGTTTACTTCGCATTTTTCGTCTATTCAGTCTCAAATTGTTTTGGATATGTTGAGAAATGTGAAAGAAAGTGACACTTTCTGTGTTCTTCGAATGAATGTGATTTGTCGGCTACATTAAAATTGGTAGATGCAGTTGGAAGTAGCATGTGATGTGAATTTGTCCACTTTTCATTGCTTAAGATAAGAAGATAAACACGCCTCCATAGTTGGTGTATCAGTCTTCCTACTGAGAAATCTATCTAACGCATATCGACTAGAAAACGGAAGTCCTAATCACTGAAACTGTTCGACAGAGAAATTCATGTGCGTTGCATAATTTCAAATACTTACTCATTAAGTGTTATCATGATCATGGTGACTAGCAGTGGAATTCATGTTCTGCATTCCGAAATATTTTGGAAATTGTTAGCTGCATGTCAGGTGAATTCCTATTGAGTTTAGTGAAAGAGAATTGTTGTTTCGAACACCGAGTTGTGGTCCGTGAGAGCGACCTCCTATGCACAGCATACTCTGTCAGTTGCAGTTTCTTCCAGTTAATTTGATTTCCCTAATATTTGAATTTGTTTTCCACTCAGATATTCAGTTCCTGTTGACATATCATTAGCTTCTAATACGCATATAGCGATTCTGTCTGATGGTTGGCATGATGGTGTTTCATCTGATATATATTTCGCAATGAACCACCATGAGTTATTTAGATGAGGGGAAAGTGTGGAGTACTATACCGCTGTTTCGTCACACATGGTCACTTGAGCATCTAGACTGGTAGTCCTTAGCTCTTGGATACCATCCCTCGTAGAGTCTCGGTTGAGCAATTTTGCAGGCTCCCAACTGAGGAGGAAACACCTGCGCAGTACTCACTGTTTTCCAGTGATCTCTCTCTGACTCATGTTGTTTTCTTGACGACTTGTAACACTTGAAATGAAAGTAGTCCGATTCCCCACGATCCTGTTATCATCTGAGTGGTAGTGTTTGCTTCCTGAGAATCTCCAGTCATGAGGTCCATACTAGAAGTTAGTATATCAGTAGTAGTCGTGCACCTCTGTCTAATACTGAATGAATTGATGGTAAATACAAAATAAATTCGGCAACTAAGTTATTTATTTATTCAACAATATACTACCGTAGTAAACTAAGTAGTATAATTCGTAACTAGTTCAAAGATTTAAAATATGGGATTACGAAATGATTGGATTCTATTGTGATTGAAAAGCGATTAATTGTCAACTGTTGTCTTGTAGAGATTTGATCTATCACAGGATTGATCACGAGCTGACGTTAGTTAGTTACAAAACCATTAACCAAGCTGACAATAAAGATTCAGTTGGATTTTGTTGTAAAGACGACTGAGGCATCGTATAATAACTGTCACTTAACCTGTTTTATGTGGATAGGATTGCACAACATCAATACCATGAGGACAATAAACACAGAAGTTCAAGTGAACTTGAGAGAAGGAGGAAATTAGAAATCATCTTCTCTGAAGATGGATGGATATGTCGCGCAACATTCACCAACCAGGACTTGTGTCGAAGGACTGAAGTAGGAGTAAGTAGTGGTGATCACACTGCTGCCTTTGACTCTAATCCTAGGACACTATTACTAAGCAAGCTGATTTAATACGCATCGCGTCCTTGGTGACAAGGTGGGTGTCTTCTTAGTTTTCGGCTAGAAAACAGCACATTGTTTTTAATGGGAGGCACTTCATTTCATAGCTTACGGAAACTGGTGAGTTCCAGTGTGCTGTACTCGTAACTCAACCTCTTCAATTACAATTCATTAACTCATGTATTCTGCCCACCGTCGCTTGTTGGTCGCCCTTATTCTCCCCTGGCATTTTCGAGGAGGGTTGTATCACATTACGCAGAACGCTGAAAATAGGGCTGTTGGTGTGCATTCGAGCAAGCTAACTGACATTGCTGTCGGTTGGCATATCAATTCTTGCAGAAGTTGCCTAGAGTTATCTTGACTTATAGCGAAAGTCTTTCTTATTGAAAAATTATCCCACGCATATCTTCAATTAAAACCACAAGAAACGTAAAAGTCGTTTATGCTGGCAATGCTAAATATAAGCATTATATCATACCACACCGTGAGTGAAGTGTCAGACATCAGAAAAGAACATACAGACATTTTCAATCACTAACTGAACTGCAAAGTGCAAGCAAAGATTATTGAGCCATGCATTATCTGTCATGTCATCTACTTATAACTGATCACGTTTCCACCATCCTTCAGTCCTTTGCGTTTTTTTCCTTATCATCCCTGCGTTTCGTGATGTTATGATTCTGCATATGCATGAAAGGAAGCAGATTGTTGTATTACATATCAAAACGTAGAAAAATGCATCATTTACAGCTACTGTAGTTTGGAATAAAGCGATTTCTATTACCGACATTAGTTGTCTTTGCAGGGAAACTCAGAAAACCATTTCATCAATTATGGTGCCGGACACACAGCCAGTTGTGTGCAAACAACTGTTGAAACAAAGTTATAAGTGACAGATCTTTCGACAATGCGAAACATTCAACATATACAACTTGTTTGTAAATTCCGGTGATACACGTGGAAGTGGTGGACAACATTCACATCGAATCGTGTTTGGTGACCTATTCACAAATTTTCATACCTTCAAAGATTCTGATTCAAATACTCAGCGGCCAGAGGACGGTGTTAGTTAGAGCTGACGGTGAAATACTGAAATTGGTATCAGACCATATAATGAAGGCGATGAGAAATTGTGGAACGTAATGTCACCTAATTTGGACTGACGTTGATCACAACGGAGGATTATGGAAGAGGTTGTCTGGGAGCATAGGGTGATTGTGAAAGAACACATGCTCACATGTGATTCGTTAATGATCTCTTAGACAAAAGTGGAATAGTTAAATGATAATAAAGAAACTGACATCTTTCGCTATTCAGCGCAACTTTGGAGTGTGTATTACGTCCTCAAGATATGGAGATGCAGTTCTCTGGGTTAGTTATAGCACTGAGAGTAAGAACATCTGTTTATTGTGCTATTTATTAAATTGCAGTTGTGAAACAGCAGGTACTGTGTTTAATACTCAGAATAACATTGGCAGAGCTGATCATTCCACAAGTGATGAATTCCGTATGTTGTTACTTCAGGGTTTGCTTTCGATGTGGTTTTACAATTTTCTTTGAGGTTATAAAAGACGCAGTGCTGAAACAGAGTTAAGACTTAGGAAGGGGGATAGCATAACTGTGCTGTGATCAACACAGTCAACAACAGCCTACTTCCTTTAATCATCTGAATCCGAGTCTACTGAAAATATGCAAACCGATATCTGATTCTTACTGGGAAGGCCTTACTGAAGCTTAACAAAGTTACTGAACTTAGGGCCGATACAAGTTTTACTCATAAGAAAAGCTAGATACTTCGTCATCCAGTTTGATCGCACACTGTCGTCGTGCGATTGAACATGCCACGTTTTCAAAAACAACATTGTTGTAATTAAAGCTAACAGAAATTTAACAGGTCTCTTTCTTATTCAATAATTTGTACACTGGCTCTTTCAAAGGCTTATTTATTATTATTATATCCTTTTATTCCTAGAGGAACATAGGGCTTCAGCTACGCATCTCTATTGCCTTCGGTTTTCTGCCAACTTTTTCACCCCGCCCCAAGTCTGCCCACATGCTTTCATCTCCTCTTCAAATGACCTCCTCCAAGTCACCCTTGCACTGACGACCAACTCGTCGCTTCTTTCTCGGGTTCCACTTGAATGCACTTGATGATTTCCTCAGCGTATGTCCAATCCATCTCCATTTCTTCCCGCCTATGTGTTTCAAGATCGATTCCTGGTTGGTTCGCTCACTGCCAGAGATCCCTGTTGCTGATCTTTTCTGTCCGGTCATTTGATCTTGAGTATTGACCGAAAACAACTGTTAATGATGGTCTGAAGTTTGTTTGAGATGCATTGTATGACGCGCCAAGTCTCTGATCCGTATAGGCTTACTTCATACAATTTAATTAATTAATTAATTTCATAATAACAGCTTTATCCCAAACAGTATTTGTGGTAGAAATATGGAATTCGCAGCAGGCATTACAATATTACATCTAATTCCCTCATGAATTTTATAAGATTTTAAAATCAAAATAGCAACAACCAAAACCATAATAGACAAATTACAAGAAATAAAAAGAACACCGATGCGTTGACATTTGAAACAATGCAGCACAGAATATGATATATAAATTAAGTGTTTAATATAAGATGTGAGCAACAATATAATGGTAACGAAGAGAGGAAAACAAAAGCCAATGGGGCTATTTGTTAGAGTGACGCAGTAGGTGGATCGTGTCATACCTAATGGATTTCTCATCACATGACAGCTGTTCCAGATACAGCATTGTGGAGATTTCGTACTTATTAGTCCTAGCATATAGCCTCCTATAGCTGCTTCTGGTTGTGCCAGATGAATACGAAGGAGACATCTGAGTATATATAGGATGCTCAGGGTCTGACAATATAGTATTCGCTAGTTTCTTACATGATATATGTCTATCCACAATAGTGTTAACAAATTGGTTCACCTATATCCAACTTGCCTTACTAACGGCTTTTAGTGCCCTTCTCAGCAAAGCCAAGTCTTTCTTAAGTAGTCCAGGAAAGATTGATGGAGAGAAGTGAAGAGGGATGAGTAGAATACAAGAATTGACAAAAAGAGAAAGCAAGGACGGCTTAATGACAGACTGCCTTCATTTCCTAACGTAGAATGTAAAGCGAAGTATCTTTCCAGTAACTAGCAAGTTGTGTGAGGGCCAGGAAAGATCGGAGGAAATACTCAGTCCAAGGTACGTGACATTAGATGTAATTTGAACCTCTCTGTCGTCAATAATAGTGAGGCCATGTGATTTAGCTAGTTGTTGTAGGTCAGGCTTTCGTCTGAAAAAGAAATTGACTACCTGACATATAGAGGGATCCAACCGAAGACCGTTTGAAGAGGACCACTGACTAATTAATGGCAGAAAGTTTTTCACATGATTTCATCATGAGCTGACATCAGTTAGGGAACCATTGGAAAGCTCGGTAGTACTGGACGGCTGTTTCGTCTTAGTTTGGGACTCTTGAAGTTCTTTTATTTATTTTATTTGAAACGATCTGTCCAGCAGTTGACAGGAATAGAAACCTACTATGTTTAATAGGGAACGGGTTGGGGTCATTGAAAGGCTTTGAAGAGGGAATGCAACCACTTATTTGTCCAGCTCTCAGCCTGTGTTGCAGTAAGCCTACTTAGCAATAGATATCTAGGTATAGACTCAAATGCAGATATGTAATGAAGGAAGGCACACCGAACGCATTCGGTTCCTGTATCTAAACTACAGACTATATTATTATATAGAACAACAGCGAGATATAAGGTACACCCAATGTGTTTAGAAGCGACCTGGTTGGGGTCATTGACAGGCTTTAAAGAGGGTTGAAGAATAAGTGAAATAAGTCTTTCCATAAATTTCAAATAAGGTGAGGTAATATCAATGGGTCTAAACTTATTACTAGGTCCACTTGTTGATTTAGCCAATGGAACTATCTTGATATTTTTCCATGACTCAGGTATAATAATAATACTTTTGGAAACAGATTCGTTGAAAATGTCGGTTAATGGGGAACATAAGATGTCAGCACACTTCTTAAGGATAACAGCAGGAACACCATCAGGGACGGCTAGGGAACTGAGTAGGTTTCAGCGATTGAAGACATTCAAGGACAACATTCTTATTAGAGCATGAGAAGCAGTCAGTATTTACACTATTAGAGTTAGGAATCATAACATAACCTCTCTTGTTCGAGTTGAGACGAGAAGAAGCGGTCGAATTTAAAGAAGATTTTCTCTTTTGGACAACAAATATCAAAACAGAAATTAAGATAATGTGTTATTTTAGTAATTGTGTTATCAAGAGCTTAATAATTCTCAGTTTGTTTCTTTTAACATGGTCCTTAGATTCTGTGTGTTGTCATGAGAATAACATCTGTGTTGTATTTTCTTTCCAATGTATGAGAAGACCCTTTTGTGCTGCATTCAATATACTTTGGACAATATTCTTATGATACAGTGATCAAAATTATGTAGTGGGGCTCTTTCTCGCGCTTCAAATATTCCTGTGTCATTTGTAAACACACGATCAAGAGTGTTATCCAGTCGAGTCGAGAAGTTGACAGTGTTTTCGTGTCCAAGTTAAATAAGGAATCTGTGGTCACTAGAATTGAAATCTACAGTAAATCTAGACCAGCAGTTTCCGAATGAGGTGGCAGCAGGTTGGTTTCCAACACAATAATGTAGAGATTTTGGGAAGGAAAATATCACGGAGAAAGCCATTTAGCAGCATATATAGCAACACTAAGGCACATGCTCTACTTCAGGTTAGTATTTCATTTGTCAATCCTGTACGAAAATGATGTATTCTGCAAGAGAACACTCTGAGAGTATCTGTACTGTGTGGTGACACAACGTCTGAAATGAAGCTTTATTATTATTATGACAATTGATGATGAGTTGTTGTCTAGCCACGATTGTTAAAAAGATGCGGATGGTTTGCTAGATCACTGCATTTGAACAATTCACCATGTTGAGTGGATTCGTGCTTGTAGTGAGCAGAACCGATAGCTTGTGAAAGAAGAAGCAATCTGTGCGTTCTACTTCATGAGTGTTCATAAATTCCCCGAGTAAAGCGTAGTTAAGAGTTAGGAGTAAAATGCAAAATTATGTCGACGATACTGTTGAGCTGGTACACACATGAAATTTATTCCGAGATACAGGTGCAAAATAACAACAATACAACAGAATCAGTTCCTCGAAATTATCAGTGAGACGCGCCAAACAAAAGAGAGAAGCACTTCAAGGTCATTTATTCCTCTCCAAGACAACCTCCTCACCACAAATCTCACAAATGTGTGAGTTGACGGAACTCAAAGCGAGGGTTTCAACTCCCTTTCTTGATAAGAAGAGAAAGGAGAGGAATCCAGCATCAGTCCTCACTCATAAACGTTCCCTTATTTTTCATCATAACAACGACATTCATCAATACTACTGAGATTGTTGAAAGTACTACCTCTTTACCAGATCCGGATAGTTCTAATTGTGTAAAGTTAAAATTGAAGATATTCCGCATACAAATTATTGAATTAGAATGTGACCTTCAAAATTTCGTAAGCTTTAATTAAAACAAAATTTTGTTTGTGAAAACGTGGTATGTCCAATCGTACGACAACATATTTTAGTAATTAGGCCACCAGCTAAAGAATAATCATGGTCAATTATCACTAGTCTACTTGTGAAAGAGTAATTCTCGTAGTCTTTTTTCCTTCTCGTACAACTTCGTTGTTTTTATCACATAGGTGTAGGGCCTGATTTATTCTGTGTAAACTTTTTTTTATTATCCTGCGTTTATACTTCTGGCGTATATTTTAGATGTTCCGAATTCACAGAACATTCGTGTTAACTTCATTTCACTACATAGTTTTTTTCATCGCTGAATAACTGAATATTCCAGTAGTCGATTAGTCATGTCACTCGTTAACCGCTTTTCCCACGAAGTATCCAACAGTCGATTGAGGGTTGTGGCCAGGTGTTCCACAAACTATGACAATATCCTGCCGATGGTGTTGAGTCGATCGATACTCACATCAATCTTGATTTCTCGTGTGATATATCTGAATGAAGATCTAGTGAATGTGACTCTCACGTAACACCGAGGTGAGCAGGATATTTTAAAAATACAAACATAATTGTTATGCTTCTTGAGTCCGTTGACAAAATCTCTGCTTGGTGAATGTTAAGCGATATATGTATTCATCTAAACAAAAGAAAGTTTGCAATATCCTCCTTCTCTGAAATTAGCTACGACTATTTGGCTTACTACACTTTAATTATTGGAATTTAGCTGTCATGTTAGCAAGTGTGATCAGCTTTGATGAGCTATGAGCAAATCTCGTTTGAAACCTCAACCATTACAACAGTAGCTTCAGGGATGTCCTCCGGATGCATATCCTGAAACAGACAGTCGAATAATTATTGCTGGTGAATATGCATTCCATTAGTTGAGTCAAACGACTACATTCTTCTTTCAAGTTACTCATGATAGCATTACAGTTCGTTGACTGCTTATTCTATGTTGATGTATTCACACGCGTCTTTGATTTTCAGCTCTGCAGAAAATTTCAGGTGTTTCCCACTGTCCATAATTCACGTTTGTGCTCACTAAATTGATTTTCGCTGTATGGTAGTCTCACGTTCTGGGTGATTACAGGTGGACTACTGAATATGCGGCTGTTAGTTTCTTGGCGACCTACTCTCTTGTGATATCAGCAATCCTATGTACAAACGAGTTTGTGTTCCGAAGACAAAGAAGACATATGAAGTGAAGTTCACAATCCCAAATAAAACTTGTGGTGAATATTAGGGCTTACGTTTTGGGCTTTCAGGTGAAGAAGGGAGTATTCCTGCGATATATCTGCAAGAATGTGCACCAACATCGAAGTGAGGATCAAACGGAACGAAGAATTGCCTAAGCTTTCTCATGAAAAAAGATTTTATCAACGCGAAATTCAGGAAATTTGTTACGCTTCAGTAAGGCCTTCCAAGGAAGACTGAGGCATCGATTCGCTAGTTCTCAGTAGACTGAGATTCAGATGATAACGAGTAGTTGGCTCTTGTTGCCTGTACTTATCACAGCACTGTTATGCTACCCCTATCCTTAACCTCAAATCACTTTCAAAACTGTGCGTTTTAAAGCGTCGAAGAAATTTGTAAAACCACATCAGATGCAAACTCTGAAGTCAGAACACACGTAATTCATCATTTTTGTGTTTAACAGAGTACCTGCTATTTTTCACTTGCAATTTAGTAAAAAGCACAATATACAGTCTCAAAGTTGTAAGACAACAGCATCACCATATCTAGTGCATAATGACATATCAACAGCGAAACTATCGACTAAAGCATAAGATCGGAATTTCTATCATTTCCGAGATTGCATCGAACGGTACTTCTTTTGTAATAGTTCATTTTGCCTAACTCCTCCTTGAATACTTATGCAGTTGCAGTACACAAGAGACACTTTTACTTTCTCTTGTCTTATTTGTCACTTTTCACCATGTTCCAATTTTTCTAAAAAGTCTGCGAGTCGCAGAATGTCGAACTGGTTTATGCTTCTTGCATTATGGTTTGTGCGTGAAATAAGATAGCCAGCCAATGTTGAAATTCAGCTTCATGAAATTTACTTCATTTCATCTCCTGTGTATTTTGTTTTTCGGTGGTTGCCATTAGGGTACATGGTGCCTCCTCCTTCATCATGCGTCTGAAAATCACAATTTCGGGTATCATTTCATAAAACTTTACCAAAAGAGACCTGTTTTCTCGAATACTGTAGGTACTTAGGCTCTGTCACACAGATTCATAACCTCGCGTTCTAATGCTGAATTCATCTACACATGACATCGATTAATGACAAGGTCAGTATTTGAAGCATCGTCATATGCCCAGATAACTGCGTTCACACGATCTGTTATACTCACATGAATATACTGGATTGTAGTGGGTGTTTTGTCCTAACTAAGTATATTAAACCTACAGTTATTTGCTTTCCTTAAAACACAAAATGATTCGGATGAATAATTGTGTATTGTACAACACAACTGAGCAAAATGACCTAAAATAATAGTGCGATGAAATAAATGATGCAGATACGAGGATATTCCATGAACGCACTTAAAATAGCAAATTTGTGAAAATATCTCCTACAAAATCGTCAGTCATACACCTCAGCATGAATTTCCAGGCATTTTATTGAAATAGTGGTCATCTGAGAGTTGGCGTGAGAGATAATCACGAGCAAATCTTTCATAATAACGCGTGGATAAGATAATCCATATGCAGTTCAAATATACTCCTGTAAACACTAAGTGTGTACTGCTCATCCTTATGAAACCAACTGGTTATGAAGATGACACTCATGTTAGACATAGTGATTGAGCCTTTTGGTTCTACTCACTGTATTTCATCGATTTCATGATAATGTCACCAAGTGGAAATCATTCTAAGTGAAGGATAAGCATCATCATCTCTAGTTTGAATTCATTAACGTCTATAGGTTTGCAAGTGGCCGAAACTGAGAACATCGATCTCATGTGATCATTCAGAATCAGTTGTATATTTGAATGATAAAATTTTGTTTAGGAGATAAGCAACGACAGACTATGACCCGGAAGGATATTGCGTGTGTGTGTGGAATTTGTTTTGACTATATGAATCCACCAGTGTCAATCAGGTTGACACACTGACCAGCTGAATATGTGATATCCAAGCAATTGGACAGTGATGTATGAATATAACGTGGGAGAAAAGAGAGGAATAACTACAGATTTCGTTGAAATTTCGAAGTGAACATAAAACGTGTGGATGCATAACTGAGGATGGATTAAACTAACCATTATTGCTTACAGTCGTCTCCAATCTGTACGGTTCACTTGTGAAGCATGCACCGGTCTCCAGGACAAAATATTCACCATTACACCGTTATCCTCGTTACAATGAAGACCACTGAAAGTACTACTACTCGACTTGATCCGGATAGTTTATATTGTTTAAAGTATAAAGCTTTTGAAAGAGTCAGTTTACAAGTTATTGAATGGGAAACTGGCCTGTTATATTTCTGTTAGCTTCAATGACAACTGTGTTCAACTACCAATGTGGAGGATGCAATATCAAGTGTGAAATCAGATTGCTTTCCTTTCAAGGGTGATTTCACACATTACATCTATAGGGTGGAAAGACGTGAAATATCAAGTCTGTGAAATTATCTAACTACAACTTGATGGGATTTAACCACTCCTGCGAATTGCCATATAAGATGGAGTTGTCAGTCAACCGATAATGATGGAGTCAAAACTATGCGATTTCAACAGATAACGAGAAAGGTGTAGTGGATTCTCGAAAGTATTTTGACTGTCTCAAAGACGATCAATGATCAACATTCAAGTGAATGAACACGTAGTCGTCTTCCTTGACAACAGCACATTAAAACAAACCAACAATTATTTCACGGTATTCTGCATGATCACCTCACACTTAACGACACAGTAACATATAAGTTTAAGATGTTGGCATTATCTTGCTGATATCAGATCTTCATGAATTGAAGATTAAAATACAAAACTCATATCAATACAGATTGTGGAATGGTGAGACTATTTGTAAGTGCAATGTGGTCGGTTCATGGCTTTTACACACTCAATGCATGTATCAACATCTATTCACAAGACCACAGTACAAACGATCACTCGGTATTCCGTAAAATCAGTGTATATCACTGGTCGATTACGTGGAAATTGTTCACTCAACAATGGCTATATATTTGAAACCGAAAGCAACAATGGATTTATCTTAGAATGTTCGCGCAGAACTCTCCATCAATCAGTTGTCGGTACGCGATGTCAAGTTGTATGTAGGTCATTTCACTGAAGGATGTCAACTGATCACAGAAAAGTAGAGTTGTCTGAAATATCCACTAACAGATCACTTCCCAGGTAGAAATCGTCACAGATTTGACATCTAACAAAGTCCATTTGACGACTTCTTTTCAACTGAACACCTATCGTGGTCAAGTTGGTGTGAACCATGTCAGAAATACTCAATACACCCTCACTCACATCAACACCCACATCCACGCACACATTAGTGCGAATAACAGCACTTGAGATATCTGAAACATAATGAATGTGTCAGGATGACCGGAGTCACTGACTCTCAGTCATTCTGATTATGGAATGATACTTGTGTGTGCTCTTCAAGTCAAATAGTTTGCAGCGAAATTCAGAACTATTCGATTCCTTCATGTCACTTGCAATGCTCAAAACATTCAGCGTTGTTCGCTTTATCATGAAATCGATAATGCACAGCTTCTTTCAGCTTTTCTCCACAGGAGTACGAGGAAGAAACTACAGAAGAATGCTAATCTCCTGCTCACGCTAGCATGGGAAGCGTGCATTCTGCACATTACTGAAATGTGTCAGTGTGAAGTGGATTTCATGATCACTTTTAACTCAATAACTCACTTTCATAATAACTCTTAATGTCTGTCTCCTCCATAAAATTGTGCCATTCAAATATTTGACCTATTCTGACTGATCAGATGAATCCGACGCTCTCAGTCTGATTCATCTGCACAGATATCGACGCCTATAAATGTATACTAAACATGATGGTGCATATACTTCAGCGTTTCAGTACGTCAGTTAAGAAGATTTCCAACTGGTAGCAGTATGATTTAGAGCAGCCAAATTACTTCCATCGTATGAGGAGCGTCAACGTAGCTTATTGAACATCTCAATGTTTATACTATATGAAATAATTGGGCTTCGATTCATTCAAACATGATGTTACCGAAAAGGCTGTCAAGCAACCTGATCGTACTCGTAGCATTGAGGTGGTATGCTGGTGCGCCGAATCTCTGGCATCAGTTACGCTAGTTACGTATTCAGTGATCTCGAGACTTCCGAAATATCAACATATTATTTCCGCGTCGCCTATGACCTCTGTTCGTAAATGATTCAACTGGGGAGTTACAAATCTTCGCCGTTGCTACCAAAAGTGGCGATGAAGCGATGCCTGCTGTCGTCTTATCATGTCAAAGGCTAGGGAAGCACTTGATAAAGTTCAAACGTCAGTGAGGCTGGAACTGACTGCTGCTATGTTGGTGGCTCGATAAGGAACTGACGTCAGTATTTTAGAGGACCCATATTTGACCCATTCAAAAATTGTCTTTCAATATGTTAATAGTCAAAATAATCCATTCAAATTATTCACGGAAAACCAGGCCTCAACAATTCACGACCTCCAAGATATTTCTCAATGGAGAAATGTGCCTTGAAAGGAGAGTGTAGCAGACTTCGTATCTTGTGGGGCGCCCTTTACGGTGAATATCTTAAGATGTGACGCGAGTACCCATCATTCGTATGTCGTCTCAATTCTGAATGGCCTGTATTCGATATAACCAACGAACCAGGTGAAAATCGAGTAGAAATAAAGGCTGCAGTGGTAGTAAATGCGACATTTGGTGACTCTTACTCGGATCGTGTTCTATATTACTTCGCAGAATGAACCAGCCTAATATTAGTTTAGACCAAATGATGGCTGATGAGTTACAGTATGCTAGTTTGAATATCTTGAGAACGATTCCTGTGGTAGGATAAAAGAAAGGACCTCGAAATTGAAAGGATTGAATGGAGTTAGCTAACCGTTATTGTCGGCTATCTTCTCCAATCTGTACGGTTCACTTGTGAAGCATTCACTGCTCTCCAGCACAAAATCCTCACCACATATACACGTGGCTGTTTATCAACATATCACCGTTATCCTCGTTACCATTAAGACCACTGAAAGTACTACTATTCTACTAAATTCGGATAGTTCAATTTGCATAAGGTTAGCCTTTGAAAGAGTCAGTTTACAAGTTATTGAATAAGAAATTGACCCGTTGAATTTCTGTTAGCTTCAATGACATGTTCAGTCGTACGACGACAGTTTTTAGTAATAAGGGTGCCAGCTTAGGAATAATCGTACTCGCTTCTTTCTTATCTCGTGGCGTATGGAAAAGACAAGGCGCGTTTGATAAGGCATTTTTGAACGTCCATTTATCTCACTGATGTTGAGAATACTTTCGACTTTATAGAATCTTCTAGTTGCGTGGTATTAATGACCCATCTCGTCAATGAATTGCCTTCCTTCGTTCGCTCTCCAACTGAGGAAACAGCCTTGTCAAGATCATCGGTTGATATTTAATAGTCGTACATACAGAAACGCCTTTTGGAGCCTTCAGGGACTATACCCGCTACCGGAGGTCTCAACATACTTTCTCAGTGCATAATTTGCACAGAAAAGAGATAACACGTGACCGAGTGGATGAACGGTTAATTCACGCTCCGTAGACTGTTATGTTATATCGCCATCCTTCCACCACGATAGGCGAAATACTCCACTAACTTCTTTTGGAATCTTCACCTGCAAGTCATTTCTTGAATGTCAGTGAGAAGCAAAACCAAACTGACTCGAAAGCGTGAAGGTTTTCCTACCAGACTGGTGACAATATTCAGGCTTTGTAATAACCGATCATTCAAAGATACACCACTATTACTAGATGTACAGTCCAAAACTAATCAACGCTTTTCAGGCTTTTTCGAATTCATAACCGGTTGATGAGGTATACAACAATTAACGCCTTCTGGGTGAGCACATATGCCGGTCAGTTCTACAATGTATTCCTTCAATGAGTGTTTCACCGTGACTTCTTCATACCTATACAGAAAGGCATCTTTTGAGACACTCAAGTTCATGAGTCATCATTTATCAATTGTCTGGTAGATTCGGACTATCATGCATCTATGGCAATCCAAATGTATTGCAGACTGTGTAGTTGATTTCAAAACTTCAGATAACGAAGTGTGATAGATATTCTCCAGGATTAAATTGCAAACATGTTTTATTCAGCATCATCCTGTAGTAGAATGAATAAGATAGCACCAGTTCAACAGCTTAAGAACAATAACCCGAACATTTCCAGTGAAGTCGAAAGGAGGAAGAAACGTGAAATTCTCATCTCTGAGGTGATATATCACGCAACACTCACTAAACAGAACCTCTGTCAAAAATCTCAAGTGATAGTGAGAACGATGACTGTAAATTGAAAAAAATATCCCGCTTACATCAGTTTTCCGTGAAATATTTGCACTAGGTAATCCCTCAGATATATTACATTGAAATTCCTAATTGATGTAAGTGTCGAGCAAGTCAACACCACTTGGAGGCTATTGTAATAATCTGTGAAAACCTGAACACCAATGCTTGATACAGTCTTGGATCGTTCGTGGGGAAAGCAAATAACGAGTGGCATGAATATTTGATTACTGGAACGTGTAAGATATTCAGAGACCAACAAACAATTTCGATAACTAAGGAATTGCCTGAGTAATACAGAACCTGTTACTGGTGCTTTCAAGCTGATTGTCACTGTTCAAAATGTTGATTGACCACACTCTACAGAACAGGCTTTCATAGGTCACAGAAGATGATGTTTGCTTTGAATCTCCTATAGTGATTGTTATCTCTCAACTTGTTATCTGGTGCGTGATCTGATTATTTAATTAAGCTTGTGTTATTCACCTTTAATACGCGAATTAATTTGTTAACCTGGATAACAATTGCCATGTTCATACTCAACTCATTCAATCATCATAACGATTATTATAGAATCTCTCTAATGATAACTATGATTGTCTTGAATACGAAGGCCTAAGATATCTCCAGATATTCCCTCGACCAGGCAATTTGTGACTGCCTACCTGACATCAGTCGACGGAAATCTTCACTTCACTTGCTCATACACTGTCATACTCATTTCTTAGTCTTTTTCTTCTCCCAATATTTTGTTGACTGTATAACGCTGTGTTCGACTCAATGGGATTTCAGTGTCATATCATCGTCGAAAGTGTATATATTCATCCATTCATGTTGATTTGAAGAAATCCTGAATTGTGGATGCACTTGCTCATAGTGTGAAACCAGTGACGATTGTTTTGTGGACGGAAGGCTAGGTGAGAAAAATATTTGATAGTTCAGACGCGATTCACGTCGCCATCCGACGGGAATAATATTGTGAGACAATATTTTGTCTCATGATAGTCAATCGTTTGAGAGGTTATTTTGCCTGTGTCTCCACAATTATCCATACATCTGTGAATACAATAACTTGCTGGGCTAGAGTCGCCAGGCAGGCCCACCTCATTCATCGTAGTATGACATTTACGTGGAAAACGTGTTAAGAAATTACACAAAATGAACATTTATATGCAGTACTTTGTGTGATAAATATCTCACGAAAATTAATGAAGTGTATTGGAGAACAGTTCATGGGAAATTATGAGTGATATTGTCACTGTATGTAAACCCAGGATACACACTGCAATCCTGTGATGTGAGTAGACATGTCAGATCCTTAAATCATATTATCATATCTCACAGGTATACCGACTGACATCTTTATGCGATTCAGAGTGATCATTCATTTCTATACTCTGTTGAAAAAACCTGATGCTGATTGCGTTAAACAGAAGTGAAGCCAAGTGAAATAAAGTTAGTGAGATTGTTTATGTGACTATTTGTGAACATCTAAAAAATACGCAGGAATTTGTCCTGAATAATAAAAAGTACTTCACCTCACAGAATAAATCAGGCCATATACTTCTGTGATGAAAACAACAAAATGGTGCTGAGAGGGGTGGGGGAACAGACTACAAGAATTACTCTCTCACACATACACTGCTGATCATTGATTATGATTATTCATTAGCTGGCATCCTATTTACTAAAAGCTGTCGTCGTGCGATTGAACATGCCACGTTTGCAAAAACAACATTGTTGTAATTAAAGCTAACAGAAATTTAACAGGTCTCCTTCTAATTCAATAATTTGTATACTGACTCTTTCAAAGGCTTATTTTATGCAATTCATTTAATTAATAATTTATTAGTAAGAGCTTTGTGCCAAACAGTATTTGTGGTACAGGTATGGAATTTTCAGCGTTCATTACAATATTACATCTAATTACCTCATTAATTTTATAAGATTTTAAAATCAAAAAAGCAACAAGCAAAAACAAAATAGATAAATAAGAAGAAATAAAAAGAACAGCGTTGCGTTAACAGTTTGAACAATGCAGCACAGAATATGAAATATAAAATTAGTGTATCATATAAAATGTGAGCAACAATAAAATAGTAACGGAGAAAGGAAAACAATATAGTATTCGACAGTTTCTTACATGATATTATATGTCTATACAAAATAGGGTTAACCAGTTGCTTTGACGATATCCCAATTGCCTTACTAACGGCTTTTAGTGCCTTTCTCGGCAAAGAAAATTCTTTCCTAAGTAGTCCAGTAAAGATGGATGGCGAGCAGTAAAGAGGAATGGATGGAATACAATGATTGACAAAATGAGAAAGCAAAGACTGCTTTATACCAGACAGCCTTAACTTCCTAACGTAGAACGTTAAGCGAAGCATCTTCCAGTAACTAGCAAGATGTGGGAGGGCCAGCAAAGATCGGAGGAAATATTCAGTTAAAGGAACTTGACATTAGATGTAATTTCAATCTCAATGTAGTCAATGATAGTGAGGCCATATGAGCTAGCTAGTTGATGTAGGTTGCGTTTTCGTTTGAAAGTGAAATGGACTACCTGACATATAGACGGATCCAGCCGTAGACCGTTTGAAGAGTACCACTGACTTATTTCTTGCAGAAAGTGATTTAATTTGAAACAATCTGTCTGAGAGTTGACATGTATACTAGAAACAGAGAGGTCATCTGGATATGTAACGAAAGTAGCTACATCGGAATGGGGCGAGAACAGCACACTGAGGTACACCAGCTAAAGTAAGTGAGGTAGTGCAGGACTTTCCATTGTAGACAGTGTATTGCTTCCTATCAGGAAAATAGGAATGCAACCAGTTATTTCTCCAGCTCCCAGCCTGTGTTGCAGCAAGCTTACTTAGCAATAGAGACTTGGTACAGAGTCAAATGCAGATATGTAATCAAGAAAGGCACACTGAACGCATTTGAATACTCTATATAAATAAGAGACTGTATTGTGATAAAGGACATTAGCGGGATCTAAGGTACACCTACTACGTTCAGAAGCAAACTGGTCGGAGTCATTGAAAGGCTTTAAAGTGGGTTGAAGAATAAGTGAAATAAGTCTTTCCATAAATTTCAAATAAGGTGAGGTAACATCAATGGGTCTAAACTTAACACTAGGTCCACTTGTTGATTTAGCCAATGGAACTATCTTGATATTTTTCCATGACTCAGGTATAATAATAATACTTTTGGAAACAGATTCGTTGAAAATGTCGCTTAATGGAGAACATAAGATGCCAGCACACTTCTTAAGGATAACAGCAGGAACACCATCAGGGAGGGCTAGGGAACTGAGTAGGTTTCAGCGATTGAAGACATTCAAGGACATCATTCTTATTAGAGCATGAGAAGCGGTCATTATTCACACTATTAGAGTTAGGAATCATAACATAACCTCTCTTGCTCACGTCAAGGCTTTTTGAGTTGAGAAGAGGAGAAGCAGTCTAATTTCAAGAAGATTGTCTCTTTTGGACAACAAACATCAAGAGAGAAATTAAGATAATGTGTTATGTTAGTAATCGAGTTACCAAGAGTTTGCTCAGTAAATAAGTCCCAGTTTGTGTCTTCTAATATGGTCCTTAGATTCTGTGTGTTATCATGAGAATAACATCTGTGTTATATTTTCTTTCCAATGTATGAGAAGACCCTTTTGTGCTGCTTTCCATATACTTTGAACAATAATCTTATGATACAGTGAACAGAACTAAGTAGTGGGTGTCTTTCTCGAGCTTCAAATATTCCTGTGTCATTTGTAAACACACGATCAATAGTATTATCCAGTCGAGTAAGAAAGTTGACAGTGTTTTCTTGTCCAAGTGAAATAAGGAATCTTTGGTCACTAAAATTGAAATCTTCGGTAACTGCAGACAAGGAGATTCCGAAAGAGGTAGCAGCAAGCGAATAAAGACAATTTTGTGGAATTGTATCCAGGAGCAATATATATATGTTCCAGATGCATATGTAGTTGTATTTATATAAGACTTGGGAGAAAACCGAGATGGAATTATGAACGTGAGCGGACATAGGCGACGATGGCAGATGTAGTTGTGGACAACTACACTTACTGTATTGTGTCGAAGCGTGCTTTCATTTGTTAATGTCTATTGCATGAATTACAATTAATTCGGTCAGAAATAGAATTGACTAAATTCTGCTCATTCTATGTTGGCTCTTGCACCTCTGATCATTCTTCATTGCTAGAAAATATTCCAAATAACTATTACATCGAAGCAATGGAAACAATGATGTCAAGAATTGAAAATCGATTGTTGTGAACACAAAGTGACCGTACAAACTGAAATACAACTTGATATCACTCACTTAATACTAGGAATTCAGGTGTTTGGCGATACTGGATCTAGCGGAGGCATTGAGGAAGCATGATGATAGGTCGAATTGATGGTAAAAGTAACGCTAGTTACGAATTCACTGATCTGCAGATTTCCGCAGATTCAACGCGCAACACACTAACTACAGGATGTTGAGATAATATTTCCACCGATGGTAGTAATCCATATTGTGAAATACACAACTCCTGTTTTATTCATTATCAGTGGCTAACTGGGCCAGGTCTACGGTTGGACGGGGCTTCACTAACATCACATCGAAAGATTATCTGTTAACGGACAAAAAGATTTCTTCAAAGTGAGTTTATTCGCCACAGTTTTCTGTATTACTGTTTTAGTTCAAGTCATTTCACAAGGTCTCACTTATCACTGATGCGTCTTAGTTGCAGTTGAAAAGTAAAACAGAGGATGGTGGAGCTCAGTTATCAGTCAAGCGTAATGAGTAAATGTGAGACGGTGGTGATTAACGAACTGCTAATTTTTTAGTACAAGTTAAACGATGAGCAATTATTCATCACAAGTTTAAAAATCTTTGTTTTGAAGCGGTCATGAGAAATATCAGAGAAATATTTCATAGAATGTGATGTCCAAACTGCGTTTACTGATTTGCTGAACAAATATGCGTGAAGGGATTCGGTGGGGTTTAAGAAAAATGTGGTTACTTGCAAACGGTAATGGTACATCTTTTGAGGTGTGTTTATATGAATTAATCGAAATGATCATCTCACATTATCTTAATACTCAGCAGATGATTCACAGAAGCCTTACACTTGAAAGAGTGATTATCAAGTCGCAGCTGTGTTTTCTTTCATTTGCTCACAAGACCAGCTCGCGAATCCCGCATAAAACGAAATTCTCTGACACATTGCATTCACAGTGGAAGAACAACAACAAGGTCTGTAGACAACAATGACAGCAGCGAAATTCGACAGGTGACACGATGTCAAATTTACACTTTCTTGATGAACATACAACATCTAGGAGAATGTCCGTCTGATGTTCCTTGAGGCTCCATCACTAATGGCTGATGACTACACAATCATTCTTTATGCAAAACCTTCGGTGATAACTTCTTTAGGAATTCACCCAAAACTGTACGAATATTGAGATATAACTTTGTTTCTCTTCACAGAATCTCACTAAAATGTGGAGAAATTTATTGAGAAAATTTACGAGTTAATATCACTGATTCCTTGGCACCAGAATGTACAAAAATCCAAGTGGTTAATTCACATTCCATAGACAATCTGGATTTCTGTTTAGATAATGCTTATCGGTCATCAATATACATAACATTAGGAAAATCAGAAAAGTTACGAGAAACAGGAATAACAGTCCAAATAAGTAAAAAGGGTTCAAAGAACATGAAAGTGTATTACAGTTGAATCGAACAGTTTCAGATTTAGAAGCATCTCAAATATCCGTTATGAACGGGATCAGCCGTCAATGAAAGCGTTACATTTTGATGAATTTGGAAGAAGAAGCCAAGAATATGGAGCTGTGCGGTATGTAAGATAAAAGCAACTAATATTTCTCCTGGCTCTATTCATTTCTATCCGAATCAAGACTTGATAACCATAATCGAAATTTGATAGCATTTGTTTATTTTTCTTACGCCAAAAAACAATTGTGAACTATTGAATAAAGCAAGCACCAAGAAGTGCAATTAAATTATTTTGAAAATTGGTTACATGATGTGTTTGTTGTGAAGAATATTGTACATCAGAATAAAGGTGAGTTTATTCCTGTGGAAGTGACGTTTTTCACGTTTCAACGAATTAATGACAAGATCAGTATTTGAAGCATCGTCATATGCCCAGGTAACTGCATTCATACGATCTGTTATACTCACATGAATATACTGGATTGTAGTGGGTGTTTTGTCCAAACTAAGTATATTAAACCTACAGTTATTTGCTTTCCTTAAAACACAAAATGATTCGGATGAATAATTGTGTATTGAACAACACAACTGAGGAAGATGGTCCAAAATAATAGTGCGCTGAAATAAATGATGCAGACACGAGGATATTCCATGAACGCACTTAAAATAACAAATTTGTGAAAATATCGCCTACAAAATCGACAATTAAATACCTTAGAATGAATCTCTTCAGACATTTTATGGAAATAATGTTCATCAGCGACTTGGCGTGAAAGACAATCACGAGCGAATCTTTCATAATAACGCGTGGATAGGATAATCCATATGCAGTTCAAATATACTTGCTGTAGACTCTAAGTGTGTGCTGTTCATCTTAATGAAACCCACTGCTTATAGAGACTCCGATTAATTTCGTTACTGAGAATATACTACAAAGTGTTTGAAAACGACTACCGATGTCATTTCTTCAAATAATTATATGCCGTCTAATGTCTGTTCAACTGGAATTTCATGATAGTGAGTTAGACCTGATGGAAATCCATTTATCAGTTGTACACGCTTCCCTTTGAAATTACCACAGTTTCATCGAGATCAATGCAGAATCCTACTCATTATGTTCACAGTTGAATTAGTTTGATGGTCAATCGATAAGTATAAGTCTTGTTACCACTGAAGTGTGAAAGGTGTATGTAATTTCATATTGACTTGAGGTAACAGTTTACGACACTCAATCATCCATAGTTGCTGCTTATTGGAATGAGTAAACTTCAAAGAAGTTCACCTATTGAAATGTTTCATTTCTTCTTCTGTCTCATATATCGCCAGAAATTTTAACATTAGATGGAAGGAATTATCAGGCATCCTGGCCGTGTCATGCATCAGATTGTGGTACAATGACATTCCAATTCACTTATTCAATCATGAGATACTTTGAAGACGGAGTGGAGTTGTTGATAACCAGGAAGTTTTCGATTCATACACAAGATTTAATCTCAAAATTGTAAACCCTGGAGAATCAGAGGTTTCATCCATTCTCAAACAAATTCATGGCAATGCATATGCGTCCAAATAACGACACTTTGATGCAGTATCTCTGTTGACTTGACGAAGCTGTGAATAGGACTTCAAGGTACACCTCAGCACAGAATTCCTACTTTCAGCAGTGTGAACAGATGCGCATAGAGAGCCTCAAAACTAGAACGTGTTTATGTTTGTATGAAAATTCAACTTGAATAAACAGTGTGTTATTTCACTCAATATTCATAAAATACCAAATATAGTCGCGAAAAGGGTCAGGTATCCGTTACATTTTGCAGTCAGAAGGTAGCTTGAAGTGAAGCGACAACTTTTATTCTCAAAAGGAATGTATCCGAATGTAATATATATTTATATATAAATTTCAAGATGTCACAAATGAGCCACCTTTTCTTTGAGGAATTTCCTAGCATTGGTCAAATAATGATCAGGTTTGTTGAGACATGCATTTGTAAAATTCTTATTTGATTTAGTTGTGCCTCAGTTACCGTCATCTCATCAGTTTACAATTTGAATTCAGTGGTCTTGACTAATGAGTTAACAGGTGTTTCAAAACGGTTATAAAATCAACGCAGTTACTAAATAATGGATGGTATTCTTATACAGACTGGTACTAAATAGAACATGAAAACTACCTGAAATATCCCAAAATTCTAGTCAATAAAATAGTCATTCACTTGAGAAGACAGACTGTGATGTTACCCAGAAGATCAGATGTATATAAGCGACATGCAGTAGAGGTTTATTTGAAAACTGTTAAGATTGAAGTGTGACAGAATTCGGTCTTCCATGATGACTTTGAGAAAAAGATTGATTGTACTTATTATAAGAAGTTTTAAATAGAGACTCAACTGACTCGCAAGTGTGAACTAAAACAGTTCCCGAAGAATCTCTAGGATTCGTTCATAAAATGATTTGAAATTTTATATTGAAGTTGCAGTGGAAAGTAGTCCACTAATAGACAGAGGAAGTAACCGTGAAATAAAGAGCCTCGATGAAATGGCAATCAAACATTCCTGAGTTAGTTTTACGTAGACCACAGCGGATTCATTCACAACAGTTTTCTATATTACTGTTTTAGTTCAAGTCATTTCACAAGGTCTCACTTATCACTGATGCGTCTTAGTTGCAGATGAAAAGTAAAACAGAGGATGGTGGAGCTCAGTTATCAGTCAAGCGTAATGAGTAAATGTGAGACGGTGGTGATTAACGAACTGCTAATTTTTTAGTACAAGTTAAACGATGAGCAATTATTCATCACAAGTTTAAAAATCTTTGTTTTGAAGCGGTCATGAGAAATATCAGAGAAAATATTTCATAGAATGTGATGTCCAAACTGCGTTTACTGATTTGCTGAACAAATATGCGTGAAGGGATTCGGTGGGGTTTAAGAAAAATGTGGTTACTTGCAAACGGTAATGGTACATCTTTTGAGGTGTGTTTATATGAATTAATCGAAATGATCATCTCACATTATCTTAATACTCAGCAGATGATTCACAGAAGCCTTACACTTGAAAGAGTGATTATCAAGTCGCAGCTGTGTTTTCTTTCATTTGCTCACAAGACCAGCTCGCGAATCCCGCATAAAACGAAATTCTCTGACACATTGCATTCACAGTGGAAGAACAACAACAAGGTCTGTAGACAACAATGACAGCAGCGAAATTCGACAGGTGACACGATGTCAAATTTACACTTTCTTGATGAACATACAACATCTAGGAGAATGTCCGTCTGATGTTCCTTGAGGCTCCATCACTAATGGCTGATGACTACACAATCATTCTTTATGCAAAACCTTCGGTGATAACTTCTTTAGGAATTCACTCAAAACTGTACGAATATTGAGATATAACTTTGTTTCTCTTCACAGAATCTCACTAAAATGTGGAGAAATTTATTGAGAAAATTTACGAGTTAATATCACTGATTCCTTGGCACCAGAATGTACAAAAATCCAAGTGGTTAATTCACATTCCATAGACAATCTGGATTTCTGTTTAGATAATGCTTATCGGTCATCAATATACATAACATTAGGAAAATCAGAAAAGTTACGAGAAACAGGAATAACAGTCCAAATAAGTAAAAAGGGTTCAAAGAACATGAAAGTGTATTACAGTTGAATCGAACAGTTTCAGATTTAGAAGCATCTCAAATATCCGTTATGAACGGGATCAGCCGTCAATGAAAGCGTTACATTTTGATGAATTTGGAAGAAGAAGCCAAGAATATGGAGCTGTGCGGTATGTAAGATAAAAGCAACTAATATTTCTCCTGGCTCTATTCATTTCTATCCGAATCAAGACTTGATAACCATAATCGAAATTTGATAGCATTTGTTTATTTTTCTTACGCCAAAAAACAATTGTGAACTATTGAATAAAGCAAGCACCAAGAACTGCAATTAAATTATTTTGAAAATTGGTTACATGATGTGTTTGTTGTGAAGAATATTGTACATCAGAATAAAGGTGAGGTTTTCACGTTTCAATGAATAACACTTCAGGTGCATTACCTCATATGTTCTGAAATTAATTCACTTTTGAAACATGCTTTATTAGTACAACTCTTTATATATCACTACATATGTTAGCAAAAAGCTTCTCATCAGGAAGTGCACCTGATATTTTGATTTCAGACCAGTGGAATATCGACACCTGATAATATGATGTCATTAATTTTGTTAGGATAATGATTTGATGTGGCGTGAATAAGATAGTGGAAAATGATATGGTTAGTTTTGGCTCGCGTCGTTGTGAAGTCAGATGAGAACTCACCGAAAATGATAACTTGAATGATGATCTGTACTTATCATCACTGGAACATTTATATCAATGGAAGCCTGTGAGCATCAGTAAGCATTGACAGGACAAGGTCAGACGGTCGCTTTTATTCAACAAACTACATAACTGCCGATTTGCGTTGAAGAACACAAATTACCTGCGTAACTTTGTTCTGTGAAAGTGAACGGCAAATACACTCATACCAATCAAACACTCCATCATCACAACGTGTCTTCACAGCCCATCATTATTTGGCCATTAAACAAACACTGATCTCACATATAAACGGAATGACATGAAATATCATAGCAAAAAAGAAGTTGTGAGAACTCAAAGGGTGTTGTTATGCTGAATAAACATTGTGTGTTTAAGAAGGCGAATAATATCATTTGACTGATTGCAATCGAAAAGCTGCTGGAAACCATACACCTTTATAATTTTCGTATTGTTTAGTGGAAGAATATTGCAAGCAGGTTTGTATTAGTTTGGACTCGTTGACGGCACTGATATGTCTACCATTAATTGTTGACATTTCCACTGAGGCACAAACCACCCAGTGACTTTAGACTAGCTATTTACCTTCACATGTCACACCGAGAAATCACAAATATGCATGAGTTGTTCTGCAAATAATATTTTCCAAAGGAATCGTAGTGGTTTTACTCAGTCACGCATTAAACGTTGATGACCAACTGGGGTGATTTTCACCTGACACATTCGATTGATATGAATGAAATATTTCAGCACACATAAACATCAACCACTCCATGATTCGTTCATTTGTTTTCCTCTTATGGACACTGAAACCAAAATCCAATTAAGCCAAAATGACAACTAAAGTGAAGCCTGCTAGCTATTTTGTGAGAAATCGGACCTCCATATGCATTCTATATATTCAACAGTTTTCTAACCATGTCATTAACAATAGAACTTGTTTATATTTTGCCATGAAAGTTGAAGAATTCAGAAGGTTTCAACTTATTCAACTTCCGTGAATCGAACTTCAAAGCACATGACATCCAAGTGTTATATATTAATGTGTATACTAGAGTAGATAAATTACCAGTGCTACGATCGAATGTCTGTAGATCTCATGACATAATTCCTTGTGTCTCAAGTGCAGTGCTGAAGGTGAAGTCACGAAATGTATAGGAATGACACAACCTAAAGTTGACATTATGTGTGAGTGATATTGGATTTGACTTAGGCAAGAGATCTGGTCATTCAGCCTCTTGTTTATTTCTAATTTCCCAAACTATACAGATTTACTCTTCTGTCATCGGAAGGTTCAATCTCATAATTAGAATAATTCGATATCACCAATGAATTCTCGGTCGGAATGTTATCAATAATGAGATAGTTAATCAATTGATTCTGCTTCAATGAATTGTGGGGATGTGTATCAACCCATTTCCTTCAATTTGCCATCAGCGATACCTACTCACTGGTCTTGATTGCTGACACTAGCAACCAAAATCAGTCGATGTCGCAGGAGGAGGGATTGAAAGGTAATGAGCAGTTGCAGAACCAACTGTGGCAGACTGCACAAGACGAGGTGAGATGGAGCTGTGTCACAGAAGTCCTATTTCCCATTCGTATTTCAAGGCATAAATTTCCCTCTTCAATATTGTTGTGTACGTTGGAAGAATATCATGAAGTCTATCCAGCTATTCAAAGCATTTTCACTCACCGATGTTTCATGCGCATGTCCAGAGGAGGCGTCAAATCGCTGTCACAAATGACATACAAGTTACAAGGAATTACTAGTATATTATTATAATACTATTTTCTGTTCCAAGCGGAACGTCGGATTTCAATTCTGAGCTTAGAATTCTAAATGACAATGAAGCTTCCAAATCAGCAAATTGTTAACATCTTGAATACTTGGGAGCGCAGACGACACCATTTTCTGTCATATTCTAATCGATTGAAACAAATTGAACAAGATGAATTATTTACAATACAGTGACAGAAGATATTGGTGGTCCAAAATTGAAACAGGCCGCTCAATATATTCTCATCAAACAGGATATAGAATTTCAATGACACAGAAATTATCATACAGGTGATCTAAGGTATTATACACCAATATAGCGTTCGAATGGGTGCCTTATGATCAATAATACAGGGACACAAGGCGAGTACAGTTGTATTATATTCGACCTTTTAAATCTGCAGATTATGGTGACATTAACAAAAGACTACTTCATTCATTGTGAAATGTGTGCAAAGACGTCACTCGCTTTTCTTGCTTGACAATATAACACAGAAGGTGTTGCAGACTGTTAACACTTCTTCTAATATGGATATAAATATCCAGGTTAAATAATCCAGATGACAATGTCATTTGATGGATACCAGAAACGGTAATCAAGGGATGGAGCATGACTGCATGAAACCGTCTGCTACTGATTGATTGAGATGAAATTTTTTACACCATTCACCTAATCCAGTATTGTTTACTAGGCAGACTGACAGTTTCCGCTGTTTGATTTATCTCAGCATATCTGACACGCCAAAGCGGTTACTCTGGGTATTACACAAATACTCATCTAAATTAGTCAGAAGTACCTGATTCCTTGCTGGGTACAGTAACTCAAAGGCACGTGTTCATTCCACTCAACCCACTGATATCAGCTTCAGCTTTTCACAGGACAGTCATATATCTGCGTGATGCCGACTGTTTTCAATTATTATTCCATGTTGATCGGACAGACAGCCGCTTCGCTTATTTGGAGCCAAATCCATCAGTGATGTCTCAAGTCTGAGGCGAATGGCAACCGAATATTCATGTTAATCAGTTAATTGAACAATCAGCAATATATCGCATCATGCATTTCTTCTTGGTGAGGGCCACTGTCTGGTCGTCTTATAAACAGTTCTTCGACGATATCAACACTCCGCCAGATTGTTTGGAATATTCAGAGTTCCTTGCTGTCTGTTCATTCCCATCAGCCGTTTGAGACACCGTATTAAGCCGGTGAAGTTGTAAACATGTATTTATCTTTCTACATTATTCCATGTTTGAAGGGAATTTTCTTCAAATACATTAAATCGTGACGATGTGACACTGTGTACTGATGACAGCAACCAACATCTCTAAGCTGGTCACTGGTGTTTTCCGCAGTTAAATGGGTACCATTGCAGGTAGTTGACACATCCGGAATTCTTTCTCGACTGAATATCTTCCTGAAAGCCTTGTGTGCCAATTTCTCGTTAGAACTATCTGTATTTATCACCTCTGACCCTCTAGAGTAAGAATCGACTATAACTAAAGCACAGTAATCGGCAAGAATGCACTCTCGAATCTCACAGGATGCAGGCTATGCTTTCCACAAGTGACATATTGTGCAGACAGGTGCGACAGGACTTTGATTCTTTGCTAATTTCACCACTGCTGTCTGAACAACAGCACGTTAGGCGTGCTAATGCATGCATCATATCAGCTCACAGGTGGGCGAGATGAAGGTCATCGTAATTCAGAGACACTGATTTCGGAGGAATCGTTCCATCATTCAGACATAGGAATACTGCAGGATACATTGAAATCTCATTTCTTCGCTTACAGAAGTCTGGAGATATTCACATAAAAGTTGATTGCAACTACTTTTGTTGCGTTTATAATGCTTTCGCTGTTTTTTCAATGATCGTGCATGAATCGAATTCTATCTCCAAATAACGCCTGAATTATCGAGCAGTCATTAGCATGAGAACATTTTTAAAGTAATGAATAAGGAATAACGAAGTAGTCAGTATGCCGCTTCCATTCATTGGTGTTATCATATGCATTATAACTTGAATTCCATTTTTTAACCATGACAGCAGATGATCTATACACAGAGGTTTCTGCATTGCAAGTGAGTTTCAACATCTGCTGATCAGTAAATTTGTGGAACTTGGTGAAAAAGAGATACTTCTGCAAACGTCTTATTACACACACAACTGCTAGTCACTCTCTCTGTGTTTGCGAATACCCATGCTCACTCCAACTCAGGCGTGGTGAAATACAAAATCAAGTTGTTCATTTTGCTCAAGTGCTACATCTGTGCCACAGGAGAAGCGTCTGTAGTGAGAACAGGCTTACCTTTCTACGAGGAAGGCCTTTAGATGGCTTGTCTACTAATCGGCTCCATAGTTCTCACAAGACATCCTCATGTTGTTGTTCCCACCCGAATTGTTGACTGTTGACAATATGAGAAAGTGACGATAACAGTTGAGTGAAATGGGGAATGAATCTGGAGTAAGACTGAAGTGCATGAATTCACGATCTGAACGACGACATATAATAACATGAAGTTGCTTGAATCAGCGGTGTGAGTCGGCTAGCAACAGGTGTGAAATACTTGGAGTCCACAGAGTAAACTAAGCATGATACGCATGACAAAGTGAAATGACATTCAGCCAATCATTTGTGCTTGAACAACACAAGTGGAGTACTAATTTTTTTCAGTGCACCGACAACCTCACCAAGAGAAATCTGCAAACAAGCATCTTCCAGGAAATCTTCAGACAAGTATTTTGAGTCACGTAGCTTGTACGGAATATCTGCAGTTTCTGGTATAAGACAGCTTTCCTGCAGTAAGTAGATGCTCATCCATTTTCGATTTTCTAGAGGTGTTAAAATCGTCTATCATTCAGACTCACACTAAAATACTCACACATTTACTCACTTACTTATTCACTAACACACTAAAACACTCACTTAATCACTTACATACTCACATATTCACTTACTCAGTCAAACACTAATTCACATATTCAGTTGATCAATTACCTAGTCATTCATTTACACAATCAGGCACCAAGTCAACTACTCACTTTACACACTTACTCAATTAATACATTAATAACTTACTCACTTACTGGTTTACTCACTTGTTCAATAATTCACATACTCACTCAAATATATACACACTTACACACTTAATCCCCTTACTCACTTACTCAATCACTCACTCACTCACTGACATAATCACTCACTCACATACTCAATTATTCACTCACTCTCCTACTCGTTTACACACATACCCACTCACAAACTAACCCACTCACTAGGTCAACTACACACTTACTCTCTTGATCAAATACTCACCAACTCACTCATTCCTTTAATAACATGCTTAATTACACCTCTTTTCACTTATTCCATTATTCACTTACTCACATAAAACATTACTCACTTCCCCACTTACTAACTTACTCACTCAATGACTTGGACATTTACGCACATAATCACTTACTCACTGACGCGCTTACATCTTTCGAAATTACTCACCTAATCACTTTTTACCTAATCACCACCTGACTCAAACACTTACTCGCTCACTTTCCTATTTACTAATCTCTAACTTATTCACTGACTTACTTACACTCTTGCTCAATTACTCACCTAATCACTGACATACTCACATACTCACTTTCTCACTTACTCACCTATTCACATACGCACGAACTCACATACTCACTTACTAAATTATTCACGTACTCACGAATTCGTCTTCTCATTTATTCACTCACTTATTCACTCATTTACTGCCTAACTCAACTAGTCACTCGCTCACATACACACTTACTCACTTTCTTGCTCACTTACTCGTATACTCACATACTCACTTAAACACTTACTGTCCTACGCACTTACTCACGTACCTACTCAACTACTCACTTACTCACCTATTCACTGTTACACTTACTCACTTACCAACTTGCTACATAATTCGCATAATCACTGACTCAATAATACACTTACTCACTTGATACCCTACTCAATTATTCACTTCATAACTTCCTCACTCACTGACTTACTCCCTTATTCGCACACTTCGTTACTCAATGAGTGAATGACTCACCTACTCACATATTCATTATTCATTTACACATTACTCACTTAATACCTTACATGTTTACTCACTTACTCACTCACTGAATTACTCACTTATTCACCTACTAAGTAAAACACCTACTAACTCACTCACTTACACAATTGCACACTTATTCATTCACTTACTAACTAACTTACTCTCTCACTCACTAACTCTCTCACATATTCACTACTCAGATCCTAACCTACTCACTGACACAGTCATTCACTTAGAGACTTACTCAATCGCTGACTCATTCACTCAATTACTGACTTGATTAATTGCTGAATTACTCACTACCTTACACCACTACTGTATTAGTCACTCACTCGCTCACAAAATATCACTTGCTTTCCCTATAGTGCACTTACTCACTTACTAATTTCATCACCCATTCACTTACTCACTTAACAACCTACTCACATACTCACATACACACTTAATTACTGAGTAACTCACTCACTGACCCCGTTGCTCAATTACCCACTGACTCAATTATTCAATTATCACTAAGTCACTCACATGCTCACTTATTCACTTACTCACTTGCTCATCTAATGACATATTCAGTTATCCAATTACTTACTGATTTACTCACTACTAACCTAAACACTTACTCACCTACTCAATTGGTCACTTATTCACTTGCTCACTTAATCAATTGCTCACTTACTCACTTACTAACCTAATCACGTACTCACATATTCACTTATTCACATAAATTATAATTATATTTCAAAAGTTTACACACAATGATAAGTTTTGCTATTGGCAATATTTCAAGCAAAATTACTGCCCGTGTTCACACCACAGTTGCAATTGTTTTATTTACACATTTATGATTTGTAATGAAATATATAGTACATTATTATTTTTTTGCTCATTCTTCATTTTGTATTCAGAATTATATTTCACGTTCATTCATGTGTTTGTATTCAGAATTATATTCCAAGTTATTGGTGGTTGTACGGAGTCACCTTTGTTACATGTATCCGGTGTGACCTTAATGAATATAGATTCTGTTATAAGTCTCTCTTTCCATTTCTTCATGTTAGTTTTTAGAATACACACATTGTTCCAATCGATATTGTGGTTTTTGTCCCATGCATGTGCAACTATTGATGAATTTTTTTCAAGATTCTTGTAGGCTTGTGTTCCAGTTGGTTGACCTTTGGTTAGGCGTTCATGTTCATTCACTCTTATTTTGAGTGATCTGGACGTTTGCCGCAGCACAAGATATTTTACAAATCAAATCGTTTTTCTCCATCATTTTTATGGGATCTTTCAGTGGATTTATTTTATTCTTGATTAGATTCGTCGGTTTAACCGTTGTTCGAATGCGGTTTCTTTGAATTGCCTCTGATGTATATGGTATTGTGACTGTCTTTTTCCACTCTTCCATTTCGTTATTCTCCGGTTTTACCCTCTTTTTTCTCTTTTTTATATTATTTTTTATGAATTCTCTAGGGTAGTTGTTTTCTAGTAGCATTTTGAATAGTACGTTTATTTCTTTACACTGGTCCTCTGGTGTTGTTGTCAGTCTACGTATTCTATCTGCAAGACCTTGTATTAATCCTCGTTTTACCATGCGTCAGTGGATGAGCTGAGTGATAATCAAGGAATCTTCCAGAGTTTGTGGTTTTTTCTATATATCGTCGTTTTTATGCTACCATCTGTCATTCTTTGTAGTTTGCAGTCTAACATAGGCAGTTCCCCAATTTCATTCTCTATTTCTATAGTGAATTTAATTGAGTCGACGTGGCTGTTTATGTGTGAGTAAAGTTTCTCAGTATCGTTTATTTCACCAACATTTTAGTGATGACCTGAATGGTTTAAAGGCATTCTCTTCCCAATAATCCATGAATGTGTCAGCTATTATTGGTGAGACAGGCGATCTCATAACTATCTTACTAACTTAGTCTCTCACTGACTTACTCACATACTCACTTAATCACTTTATCAATCGAATGCCCACTTACACACTCAATCAGATATATACTTACTCATTTACTCACATATTCATTTATTAAATTACTCAGTTAATCACTTAAAATCTAACTGAAATTCTCAATTACTCATTTAGTCACGTACTCGCTTATTTGCATAAACACTTACTTGATCAATTACTCAACTATTACCCAATTACTAACCTTATCATATACTCAACTACTCACGTACTCATTCAATTATTCACTAACACATTTACTCGCCTAAACACTGACACAATTATTACCTCTCTGAATTACATATTTATTCACTTACTCATTTATTCACCTGATCACTTACTCCCTAACTCAGTTTATCACTCCCTTACTCACTTGCTACCTCGATCGCTTACTCAACTATTCATCTACCCGCTTATTCACATACTCACCCACTCGCTTACTGACTTACTTACTAACTTACAAACACAGATACTCACTAACACACCCACTCACCTACTCAATTACTCACTTACTCACTTACACAATTACTACATTGCTCACTTACTCATTATAAACCTACTCACTTACACACTTCCTCACTTATTCAACCACACTCTCACTCACTTACACACCTAATCACTTTCTCACTTAGTCAATTATTGAACTACCAAATTACCCGTTTACTCACAAACTCACTTACTTAATTTCTGTATTGCTCAATTACTCACTTAATCACTTAAACAATTACTCACTTACGGACTGAATCACTTACTCACCTACTCGCTTACACATTGACACTTACTCACTTTCGCACGTACTCACTTATAATCTAACATATCCACCCATATATTACCTCACTAACGGGCTCAAATAATCACTCACATAGTCACTGTCTAACTTGATCTCTTATTCACTTACTCACTTACATACCTACCTACCCACTAAATTATTTGCCCACTTACTCACTTACTCCCTCAAATAGCAACACAATCAATCCCACACACAATTACTACCTTACTCATCTACTAACTTACTCAATAAACGGCTACTCACTTAAACACATAATCACTTACACATTCACTCGCGTATTCAAATTCAATCTCACTCACTTACTAATATACTCACCTACTAATTCAATCAATTTCTCTATTACCTAATTACTCACCTGATCACTTAATCAACTACTCACCTACTCTCTTACTCATTCACTTACTAACTTACTTATTTACTCGGTAACTTATTGACACAATTTCTAACTTATTCACTTACACAGTTAGTCACTTACTCACATATTCACTTACTCACTTACTGTCTTACATATCTACTCATATACTACCTCACTAACTTACTCTAATAATCACTCACATAGTCACTGCCTAACTTGATCTCTTATTCACTTATTAACTTACTTAATCACTTACTCACTTATTTTCTTGTTCATTTACTCACTTGCATACTTATTCACATACTGACTTACTGAATCAACTCCTTACTCACTTCCTCACTCACTCACTCACCTACTCACTTATTCACATACTCAACCACTTACACACTAACACAACTACTCACCTAATCAAGTACACATTTAATCACTTACTCACTTACAAAGCTACTCAATTACTGCCTAATTCATTTACTCGATTACTCACTTACACGATGACTACCCTAACCACTTGCTAACTTACCCATAACACCATTACTCACTTACATAATTTTCTCACGCATTCACCTTCAATCTTACTCACTCACTTACTAACACACCTACTCGTTTATTCACTTTTTCAATTATTCACTTACACACTTGATGACATTCTAGCTTATTCACTCACTCATTTACTGGCATACACACTTACACAGTTACTAAACTTCTCACTAACACACCCACACACTTATTCACATACTCACTCACCTACACATTCACTCAGTCAAATACTCACTAACACACTTACTCATTATAAACCTACTCACTTACACACTTTCAACTATACTCTCACTTATTTGGCAAATTATCAATAAAAATAAAATTCTACATAGATTAAGGAAATCTCAGTTCATTATGACAGCAACATATTGACATGTCAGTAGCAAGGCGAAAAATTGAACAGAGTGTTTGTAGGTGTTAGAAAAGTAGATGTCAGCATATTTACTGGCGTAAGCGGTAACAAAAAAGTCGAGGTAAACACATTGTGAAATAAAGAAGAAGAATCTTTTAAATAGAAGTAGAAAGGAAGAAAAAAGCAGCACATAACAGAAGATAAGAGAGAGAGAAAAGGAAAAGAGAAGAAGAAAACGTTGTACCTATAAATGATATGAGTGGGAAAGACGAGATCCAATTGTTCTACCGACGATTTATATAGTTACAGGTATCACGCCGAATGCTTTCTTTGTCGCACAGAACACTTACTTACCCACTTACTCACATATACACTTGTTCACTTACACAATTACTAACCTACTCTCTTACTTAATTACTTAATTAACTACTTACTCTCGAACTGACTTACTAAATTACTCACTTACACACCAATTCACCTACTCAATAATCCATTACTTACCCACCTAATGATGATTAATCACTTACTCACTTACTGTCATATACATTTACCCACTTATTCACTTATTCAATTACGCACTTTCTCACTTACTCAAATACTCACCTAAATAACTCATTTACCCAACTACTCACCAACTCACTTATTCGCATACCCACTTATTCACTTACTCATTTACCGAATTACTCACTTAGTCACTCATTGACTTCCTCGCACACTCACTCACTTGGTCACTTAATCATTTACTCTTACATATACTTACTCACTTACTTACTTACTCACCTCCTCTTTTACACATCTACTCACTTACTCACTTACTAACCTACAGATTAAACAGTTACTCACTTGCACACATTCCCACCTACTCATTCACTAACTCATTCACCCATTTACTAACTAACTGAATTAGTCCCTCACTGACTCATGCACATACTCACTTAAAAACTTTTTCAATCACTTGGGCACTTACTCACTTACTCAAATATACACCTAATCACTTACTCACTTACTCTCCTAATCAATTACTCACTGAATCACTTGTACAATAACTGACATTTTCACTTAATCGCTAACAAATTTACTGATTTACTTACTCACTCTCTTCCCCAGTTACTCACATAATCAATGACTCACTTACTCGCTTACTGAATTACACAATTACGCACTTATTCATTACTCATTCACTTACTCATTTATACACACGTACTACCTTACTCACTTTACTCCTCATTCACTTACTCATTTATTCACTAACTTACTTACTTTTTCACTCACTCACGTGCACACCCACAGAGCTACTCACTTATTCATTCAATTGTTCATTTACTCACTTAATCACTTACACTCTTACTCTATTACGTGATTACTCATTTGTCGATTTACTCACATACTCACTTACTCAATTAGTCTCTTACTCACTTTCACTCACTCACCTAATCATCTTTTCACTTACTCATTTAATTGCTTACACATTTACGTACTTACAACCTTAAACACTTTCCCACCTAATTATTCACTTGATACTTACTCGTTTACCCACTCAAACACTTGATAACTTAATCACATACTCATTCACTTATACACTTACTCCTTCATTCAATTACACACTTATTCACTTACTCACTGAAACACGCACTTACTGACTTACTGATTCACTCACTGAATTACATCCCTATGCACTTTCTCACTCTCTCTTTTACTCAATTACTCACTCAATAACTTATTCACTTACTCATTTGATCGTTACTTAATTACTGGTTGACTACCTTACAAACTCACTCACTTAATCACTTACACATTCACTTAGTCACTTACTCGATTACTTGCTCTCACTCTTACACATTGACTGACTTCATCGTTTATTCTCTAATTCAATTATTCACTTATTTACTTTTTCACATATTTACTTACTCAATTAGTCTCTTAATCAATTACTCACCTACTCCAATACTCACTCCTGACATACTCACTTCTGCCCTTACTTACTTGCTTACTTACTCGCTTACTCAATTACTCGATGAATAACTTCCATACTTACTCACATCGTCACCTACACACTTACTCACTTATTCTTTTACTCAGTCTGTCACTCACCTATCCACGTATTCACTTACTCATTTACTCGATGACACGCTTACACATATACTACCTTAATCACTTTACCACTTTCTCAATTAATCACTCTTTTACTTAATTACAACCTTACACACTCACCGACTCACTCATTTATTTACTCACTTACAGACTCAATTAAACTCTCAACCACTTACTCACTTAACTAAAAACTCACTTACTACCTTGCTTAATTACAAATTCACGTATTCGTTACTCATTTACTCGCTCACACACTTACACCATCAGTACCTTAATCACTTACACACCTACTCACTTACTTACTTACTTACTTACTTACGTATTTACTTAGTGATTCACTCTCTTACTCAATTTCATAATCAATCACTTACTCATTTCCTCATATAATATTTTACTCACTTATTTACATACTACTTTACTCATTTACTCACTTTTTTACCTACACACCAACTCACTTAGGGAATTACTCACGTACTCATATAATGACTTTCCCATATACTCGCTTACACACTTTTACAATAACTACCTTAGTCACATACCCACTTACACCCTTAATCAATAACACACTTGTTCTCTGTCTCATTACTCAATTTATCGCATCCTCACTTACACAAATAATCACTCACTTATTCAAATACGACTTCACTCACTAACTTACTTAATTACTTACTCACATACTCACTTATTCACTTAATCACGTAATCACGTTCTCACTTATTTAGTTACTCACTTACACACGTACTTACTTTTTCACTCACTTACATTCGCACCTACACACTTACACCTACCCTATTCATATAATCAATTACCCACTAACTGAAAGTCTCACTTACTCTCAAACACTTACTCAATTTCTCAATTACCTACTTTCCCACACACATACTCGCTTACTCACCTACTCACTCATTGATTTACTATCTTACTCACTTAGTCTCTCACTGACGTACTCACATTCTCACTTACTCACTTACTCACATCATCACCTACACACTTACTTGTATATAAACTTACTCAATTAGACGCTCACTCATTTACTCACTTATTCTGTTACTAAATTACTTACTCAATCAATTGATCACTTACTTACTGATATACTGACATCCTCACCTACTCACTTACTCATTCACATTTTTACGTGATTATTTACTCGCTTACACACTGACACAGCTACTTACTTACTCAGTTACAAACTGACGTATTCCCTTACTCACTTGCTCAAGTATTCACTCACTTACTCACTTACACACTTACTCAATTACCCACTTACCTGCATACTCTCCTGATACAACAAAATTAGTTTGACTGATCTCAGTAACACCTACAGTGGATGGAAATCTTCCTAACTGATGAAATAAATCGTTGAAGTATATACACCATCATGTCAAGTATGATTTTGTAAGCGTCGGCTGGTATACAAATTACTCAGACTGAGAACATCGAATTCATCTGATCAGTCGGAAGAAGTCAAATATTAGAATGATGCAATTATATTTAAAAGACAGACAGTAAGCGTTATAATGAAAATGGGTTATTTAATTAAGTGTTCATGAAATCCATTGCACACCAAGAATGTGCAGAATACACGTTCACTATGCCAGCGTGGGCAGGACATTCTCATTCTTCTCTAGTTTTCTACTCCAGCTTCTGTAAAGGAAATGAAAGAAGGTGAGCATTCTCGATTTCATACTCAAGCAAACGGTGGTGAAGCACAACTCCATTGTGGATAAGATTTCATTTTGAAAAAAAACAAAGTGTTATGCACTTATGCTAACTGGTGACGTTTCTAGCACAAACTATTGCACATAATCATGTCAATGAAGAAATCAGTTGTGTGAGCAAGTTGATATGATTATGATCAACAGTTTGGGCTGGAAACATCATCAGTTAATATTACTGTATTAGACAGAATGATTTATCAAAATCAAATCTTATCCATAAAGCAAATGAGGCTGAATGTTATGAGTATTGGAAGAGGCACGAGAGAATCGACTAGTTTTAACTACCGATGTAAACTTTTGGACTTAAGGAACACACAACACCCATTGTGATCGTCATTCCGCACTCCAAATGGCTGAGATTCAGTGACTGCAGTCATCCTGATCCGGTCATCTTATTTCAGATATCTCAAATGCATGGGTATGATTGAGGGTGTATTGGGTATGTCTGACATGGTTCAAGCAGACTTGACCACAACTGTTGTTCACATGAGAAGAAGACGTCGGTTGGGTTTTGTTGAATATCAAGTCTGTGATACACTGCATGATTGTCTTCATCATACCAGGTATGATTTCATATTGTATGATATGGCATGAATAAATAGGTGGTTCACCGAATCCCACTACACCTGTCTTTCGTGTTCAAAGTACAAATAATACTATTTTCATGTGGACTGCATTCACATTCTAGTTATACATATTTATCTAAATAAATAGGTTGGTATTTTCTATCATGAGTAAATTTTGAATTATGATAAATGGTGATTCCGTATGAGATAGTAGGTGCATCTTACGTTTCAACTTCTGGATATCTTCTTCAAGTAATCTCTTGAGCACTTGAAATTAAAAGAGCAGTGTAACGATGACATATTAGTCGAATGAAAATTAGTCTTTTTCATCAATGTGTAAACTCCTTCTTCGACAACTGATAGGATCTGACAATGTGCAGAGTAATAGAAAACGTTGCATACGTTTCTTTGTCTACGAACTGTTTGATGAAGGGCATATCACGCTCAATCATTCAACACTTCATATAATGTGGCAACACTCATGTCTAGGTTGGTCACAGTCATTCAGTAGAACCCGTCAATTATTCTAACTTCAGCGTTGTAACGAAGATTCACTGTCACTGTTGTATTGATTAGTCTTCCTGACGTGTATAGGCATACACGTGTCACAGTCGCCTGAATTTAATCTATTGTTACGCGAACACAAGTACTGATCTAGTTCCTTCTTTGAATTTCCACGTTGCCTGACAAATAAGTAGTCAATTGTGCGTGTGTGAGTAAGATCAGCCTGTGTGAAACTAAACTGTCACCTGCCGACATTTTGACGATTTCTACCTGGAAAGTAATCTGTTAGTGGATATTTCAGACTACTCTGGTTTTCTGTGTGATCGGTTGACATTCTTCAGTGAACAGACCTACAAACTGCCAAAAGTTGTGTACTAACTACCAACTGATGCACAACGCTGTGTAGACTTAGACATTCTAAGATGATTGTATTGCTGCTTTTGGTTTGAAATGAGATCAATGTCCATGTTAATAACAAGGGTTATGTGATTATTGCAATTGTTGATTATGCGGAATACCAGGTAATCGTTTGTGCTTTATATTGTGAATAGATATTGATGCATAAATCAAGTGTGTAGAACGCATGAACAAAACAAATTGCACTTACTAAGGGCTGAAGCATAGAACAGTTTGCGCTCATAAACATCTCTTATTTTATGCTTCAAGTCTGTTATATCTGAAATTTGAAAGATAATGCCTGCATTCTAAAATTGAATGTCACAAAATCAAATGGTGAACGGTTATCATGTGGAATACTGTGAAATAATTGGTGGTTTGGTATAATGTGTTGTCGTTGAGATAGACGATTACCTCATCCACGTTATCCCTCCCTTAAACGTCGATTATTGCATGTCTTTGGAGACAGTAAGAACACTTTTGATAAACCCTTGGATTGACATATAATTTCTCATCGTGTGTTGAAATCGGATAATTTTGACGCCATCAGTTTTGGTCGACTGGCAAATCTGTCTTATATGTCAATGAACATGAGTGTTTAAATCACAACAACTGCAGTCTCAACTACAACAGACAGTTCCGCAGACTTCAGATTTCACGTCATTACACTTCTCAGATGTAATGTGTAATAGCAACCCTGAAAAGAAAGCCATCTGATATTAAACCTGATACAGTATCCTGCACATTGACAGATGTGCTTCGAATTCACTGACAACCCTACCAAATTGAGAGGTAGGTGAATCCTGTGAATCAAAATCTCATGAAAATACATTGGACTTTCAAGAATTGACCTGATGAAATTCAGAAATTTTCCCTCAATATCTTCCAAGGCAGTATTATTACGTAATTTAATTCAAGAGTGACTGGTCATCAGTAGATTACCCAAACGGTTTCCTGTTGGTATATAATCTTCACAGTCGAATGCTTGTTCTGCTCGCAACTTAGCTGATGAAGAAACAGAAGAGAGAGACAGAATAGCACATTGAAACAATGAGAAGCGAAACTTGTCATTATCAACAAATACTCATGCAAATACACACCTATGAAATGGCAAAACATCATACAAAATAATTCTGAACTTAGTTATCTTGAATAACAAATCTCCACTCTCAACTCTCTGGTTTGCACCTGAAATAATCAGGATAGTTGTAAAGTGAAATAGACACCGATATAACAGATAGGAATGTTTATTGAATAAGTGTGAAGTAAGAATGCAAACCTAACTAAACTGTTTACCTGCGTAAACATCAACCTCTTTATTGAGACATCCTCGAATGGTCTGCTGCTCTGGGAAAAGACCTGTATGTAAATGTATTACAAGCAAAACAGAATTTCATGTTAATTATCTTTGAAACGTAGTGTTAGATAAATGTGTGAATTTCACTTATGAATAGTGAGTGATTCAGAGGTTCGAATACATTCTGAAACTGCAATATGGTCTACGGTGATTGTCTTCGATGACTCTGCTAACCGATTGCGTAGTAACACACTGATAAGTGTTCTCCATAAAATGACCAGTTAAATATATGAGCAAATTTTCAATGAACCTCATTAGTGTTGGAGGAATGGCTATCAGTGGGTAGTAATAATTCTGATAAATTGCTGAAGTAACAATCAAGGAAGCATTTTGGATGGAGTGATCACTGAGAGTAAAGAAAGACGCTACGATGGATGATAAATGGGGAGTGAGCACTATGCAAGTCGAATATGAAATGACTACATAATCCCCAAGGATAACTTTTACGCTTGAATGCAACATTCTTTCATCCTGCATTGAGTTCTGGAAATAACATCAGACATATATATGCCAATGAGTTCCACCTATAACACATTTCCAAACACAGTCCCAAACTAGGACGAAACAGTTGTCCAGTACTCCCAGGTTTTCTAGTGGTTCTCTAACTGATGTAAGCTCATGAATAAATCCTCCATGCAATCAAACAAAATCCCTACAAAAACCAATGCTTGAAAAAACATTTCGGTACACAATTTATCAGTTAATTCTATGTGGTTTCCCCTGTCAAATAGATTCGAGGGATACATTTTAACTCTGATATCTTTCTTATTCTTTGAACTATATACTGGATGAGGAAAACGTCAAAACAACCACATATGAAGTCGGTTGACATAAAATAAATTTACCATATACATCAGCGAACCATTTCAGCTTGTCTAAGGTCACTGGAAAGTACAGAAAATGATAACTGACATTAGGAGATCATCCAAAAGAATAGTTCCTTATACAATACTGTATTGTATGTGGATTTACATCACACCTGATTAATTCGACAGTATGCTCAAGCATACTTCGTCAATCTATTCTGCTGATTATCATAATGCAATTCAATGGACCAGCCTACAATTTCACTCAGTTCTCGTGAAATTTATTATTCCTAATTACATCCAAAGACGGAAATGTTTCTCCTCAATCATTCACTTTCCATCAGGTTGTTTTCCAAACAACTGCAAGATGAATATTTTGATCGATTCAATGGAGTGTTCATTTCATCGGAATGTCAAGCTGACGTCATTTGCCTGATGATCGAATTCAGCGTCTTAACCCTTCTGATTGATGCTTGACTTTAGAGTTTTGAACACGGCACTAAAAAGCGAATGATGACATAATGTGTGCGTTAAACTGAGTTGTAGATTCAAGCAAGTTTATAACATCTCGAAGAAAGAAGTGAAATTCCATGAACATGTATCCCCTTCAACCACCTCAATGAGTCACATTCCCCTAGACACACTAAATCAGTGAGTAATCTCATTAGATAAGATAATTGTTTCAAGTCTTAAAGTGTGCTTTCAAAGTTGTAGGATCTCACTGAATTTTTCTAGCTGCAACATAGTCGACCTTCATTATCTAACACAAGATTATTGGCTAAATTCATCTGATAACCATGCGAATAAAAGCAGTATATACAGTTGAAATAAATCTTGGAACAGACATTTGAATAATTCGTTTCCGGAGTAGCTTTCATAAAATCTTCTGCAACAGCTGACAACTGAAAGAGATTGTTAGTCAGAGAAATTCATGAAATCATCACTCACAGTTCTCAAGGGTTCTCTCGCCGGATTCTGTGACTTCATTAATAATCTTATCTAAAGAAAGAGAGAGAGAAGTAAGTAGAGTCACTGCATGACACTGGACACCGGTTGGAAATTCAACATTTACTATGTTGGAAACAGCGAGTCAGTTGGTTATTACTGGAGCATGCCCACACCGTAGTGTATTCATTCTACAACAGAGTGAATGTCATGAACATGAACGTGTAAAATTACTTATTGGAGCGAATGCGAATGGATGAGAAGTGACTGAGAAGTCAGGTAGATGTGTTCTGATATCCTCACTTGAATACGTTTCATGTCAGCTCGCTCCACATAATTACAATACCTGAAGTCGAAGCATTTCCACTAAATAGTCTATGATGGAAATCTACTGAAAATATAACAATATTTCATACGAACACCATATGGCCAAATCGAGTATACCGAGCCAAATTATCAATCACATGGAATTATTACTTACTTTGCAGTTTTGTAATTTCTTCTTCATCTCTGGTAATCGACTTAGCTAATTCGGGTAAATCATCTGTGGAAAAGAAAGGGAGACTGATTTCGAATAATTTACAATTGGAGGGATTTTACAAGAGACATGATGTAACGAAACATCAAAGTACACAAAAGCTTCTTTAGGTTAATGCAAGAAGAATTATATATCCATATGAAATCAGTCGTCTTACTCAAAGTGCCCTTAAGCAATTCTTCCATGTCTCCTAACTTAGACGACGTGCCTTTAAAATTGACAAAATGAAGAGAACAAACATTGTTACACAAACCTGAACTTTATTAACACGTGAACACGATGTAAGAATTTGTTAACTTTCAAGCCTAAAGAGCCATGTGATGATTTGTTGTATATGATTGGAAATCTGAGAAATTGCTAATTAGCAGAACACCAGTTGGAGGATTTGAATGTTTGCTGTATTCACTTACAATTTTGGAGATGGACAGATCAACGACATCAAAATACTTCTCATCACTGAAGGAGAGTGATGTGTTAAGGTGAGATACTGAAAACGGAGTGGTGTTGGAAACACAAGCAGTCTCCTCTCAGAAATATGATCACGGAATAGTCTTACACAACACTGATAGGATGGAACAGTAACATTCATCACAATGCAAAAAAAGGTTTATTTGAAAATAGAGTCACAAATGCACAGTCATTTTGATATATGCTTACTCTCGTTCATGGTGGCAAACACCAGCAGCGTTATCACAGATATGTAACGGTACATTGAGTTGAACATATTCTCTGCTTCCTTTGTTTTCTCTGGTTCCACTTCACAGCTTTTATACTCTTGCTGATGGTGAGTTGTAGTGTTGTAATGCGTTTGTTGTTTGATAAAAATAGTAGTGCTTATCTTGTTTTCCACTTGTTGAATTAGGCCCGTGTGTGTTGATTAGTTGTTGGCGGTTGGTCAAGTGAGTGAGTTTGTGATTGTGTGGGTGGGTTAGTGAGCGTACGTTCAGCATCAATACAGTATTCTGGTTTTCACGCTAGAAGGAATATTCTCCCTAGTAGAACAAGTTAGTCTTATAACAGAATTCCTGCTTGATGTTGATGAAACTCAAGAGTAAGTGTGGTTCGCGGTTGTATTCACCAATTAACAAACGTCTCTGACATACACGAGTGTCAAAACGTGACATATTTTGTGCCATTTGACCACACCTCGTAGATTATTTTGAAAGATGACTCTGCTGGAATTGTGTGGCTTGAGTTCGCCAAATGTTCGAGAATTCAGCGAGTGTCTGTGTTAATTTGTCCTTTTGTTTACCATGCGAGAAAGTGTTCACAGATGCGTTTGGAAAGTGTCTATTTTGTGCAGCCAAAATAACTTGCTTGATATAGGCGCATATTCAATTTTGTTTTTTTCAGGTTTTTTGCTTTTCATTCGTGTTTTACCCGATGAATATTTACTAAAGTAAAAAGTCTCGCTGCATGTGAGTTGCTTTCAAAATCTCGGATAATGAAGTGTAGTAGAGATTTGGTTGGATTCTGTTGTAAAGGTGATTTACGCGTGGGAAGAAGACTGTCACTTAATTCCTTTTCTTTGAATGAGACTGCAAAACTCCAATAATCAAGAGGCAGTAACATAAACAGTCGAAGCGAATTTGAGAGAAGGAGGATACTGCAAATTATCTTTTGTGAAGATGCATTGAGATATATCACATAACATTCGCCAGGCAGAGATTTTCTCAGCGGACTCCAGTAGCCGTAACAATGATGTTTGTAATTTTTCATAATATCCCGCTCATCTCAGTGTTCCGTAAGAGTTGCATTCACTAGGCCTCATTCAGATATATCACATGAAAAACCAAGATTGATGTTAGTACTGATCGACTCAACACTACCGACAAGCTATTTTAATAGTCTGTGAAACACGACAAACATCCTGACTTAGACCTCTTCTCGTTGACAGGAGATGGGTGCAATATGATCGGAAGGAAAAGCGCATATTATACTAAAGTTACTTATAGACTTTTCAGTGTACTGATAGAAACCAACACTGTGAATAACATGGTCAAACTGATGTGTAATTAAACGACTATATTGGTTTTATACTTGGTTGATCAATACATCTCCAACTGATCATCTGTCCTTCATTATCGCTTGCGTTGATATCGAGTCGATTGTTATGAGCGTAAAGTAGTATTCCAGAGAATTGTCTTCTGAATACAGCAACTTTTGTTTTTATTTCTGTCGACATCATGTCTGAAATCCTTTAATCACGACACAGACTAGGTCTCAGTGATATACAAAACTCTTCCCATCACAACTCCTACGGAAATGCTTCACTTTACAGGGATACAACACATACTGCCTGAGAGGAATAAAAGGTGGAGCTTGTACCAGTAGCATCTTCTGGATGGGGTTTTCATTTTGTGCCAATAACCATAACGTCTCTATTTGCAACAACAATGGAGATGCTTCTATTGCATGTTCGCAAACCCCTTTGATATCTTTTAATGATCCTGATAAGTTTACTTACAAATGCAGATGAAACACGTTAGATGCTGTCGTGTTACTCCACTGCAATATTGTTTCAGGTCTTGATATGTGCGCGAAGCCTGTTTGAGTCTTTTTTCCAGAACACTTTGCTGCTTTTGACTCTACTGCAACAGCGCTTTTACTAAGCTGCTTTCAACACACATCGCGTCTCGGGTTACAAGGTGGCTGCCTTTTTTGCGAGTTGAAAAAACAACACACTGTTTTTGATGAGACTCACTCGATTTCACTGCTGAAAGAAAACTAATAATAATAATAATAGTAATTTTGCTTTATTCCAGAAACAGTACTAGTGGTACAATGTGGAATATTCAGCATATATCTACAATATTGCATCTTTTTTTATCCAACATTTAAAAGGAGTATTTCAAAAAATATGTGTGAAAAAAGACAACAAAAAACATAAAAATATTAAAAAATGTGGAGAAATACTAAGAAGTGGAATGGAAAATAAACAACATAATATCTCAGTATTGTGTAGTGGAAGTTATGACGTGTCTGTACGTGGTGACAGTAAAGCTATAGTCATACTAGAAGTTATGAAATGATATTCAAGAATGTGTATCGCCAAGGTGATCAGTTGATTTGATTGAACAACACTAAACAATCATAAAATAACATTTCAGGTTGTCTTTTTACTGTCAGATGTAATGCGGTGTTTATAGTGGTAGAGTCAGTAATCCTGCATATTACAAACTTCTTAACATGGGAATAATGGCATTCACAAACAAGATTGTCAGATAATATTGCTGAACACAAGCAACCACAAGACTAATATTACATGATAGTTAATGACAGGACAATTTTGTAATACTCAGTGCTAATACAGTCAGGACCAGTAGATACACAAAAGAAGGAATAGAATAAAGAATAAAAAAGTAAGCCATTGTTAATAATTTAGGTAGCTAAGTATGTTTAAGAAGGTTGTTCACTATAGAACACAAATAAGAGAGAAATAAAAAAGCCAAAATTATGTTATTAACAACAAAGCAAGTCATACGTTTCGCGCTTAACATTGTCTCTGTCACTTAGAACACGGGCTGGTCATATTTGGTATTGCTGAGTTCCTATACTTGGTTGTACGAGCATATATTATTTAATACTGATTTCTGGTTCTACCTGATAGGGTACAAGGAGAAAATCGGGAATAGAGGGGTGTTTAGGGTCGGAGAGTATGGTTTCAGACCATTTTTCTTATGTATTCATATGCCTTACTACTAATGTATACACGAACTGACTGAGTTTTACACCACTAGTCCTACCAACTACTTTCAACATCCTTCTCAGGATGGTATAATCCTTTTTCAGTAGCCGAGGAAGGACTAATGTGGAGCAGTAAAGTAGAATAGGTAAGATACGAGAGTTTACAAATTGCAAAAGTAGAGGTTGGGTGATTCCAGATAGTCTGAGTTTCTTAATGTAGTAGGTAAGCCGGAACAATTTCTTGGAAATTGTTAGGATATGAGATGTCCACGTAAGGTCGAAAGATAGAACTAGACCGAGGTATTTTGCATTAGGCTTAGTTTCAATGTTAGTTCTCTGAATCCTACAGGCTTTGTGAGTACTTACTAGTGTTTGTAGATCTCGTTTATGCCTAAAGGAGAAGTCAATAACCTGCCATTTTGAGGGATTCAGCATGAGGCCATTTAGTTTAGACCACTGACTGATGTCCGAAAGGGAGCTATTTAATTTGAAACAGTCTGACTGAGACCTAGCGGGGAGCGAAACATTCAGGTCATCTGAATATTTGACGAAGTTGATTTCATCTGAAAGAGGTAGGTCATGTAGGAAGAAGGAAAAGTGAGACGGAAAAAGAACAGCACCGTGAGGAACTCCAGCTTCAGGAAGCAAAAGAAGAGGAAGATGCACAGCTATATACCGTGTACTGCATCCTATCAGAGAAGTAAGAGTGCAGCCAGTTGATAGCCCAGGACTCAGTTTGTGCAAGGCTAAGCTTGTTTATCAAAGGCCTCTAAGTAAAGAGTCGAAAGCAGATGTATAATCAAGGAACGCACAAGGGACATACTTGGCCTCTTTGTCTAAGGAGGATACAATGTTGTGATGAAACACAGCAGCAGTATACAAAGTACTTCTACCCTGTTTGTAAACTGCAAACTGCTTCGGATCATTTGAGAAGCTTAAGGAGGGAACAAGTTTTTGTAACAATAATTCCTCCATTAATTTCAAAAAAGGAGAGGTAATGGCAATTGGTCTAAACTTAACACTATCTCCAGAACCTGACTTGGATACAGGGATGATTTTAATATCTTTCCACAGAGAAGGTACAACATCATTAGAAAAAGAAGTATTGAAAATGTTTGTAAGTGGGTTACTTAAAATATCAGCATATTTCTTTAACACAATGGCAGGTATACCATCAGGACCCAGACTCTGAGAAGGTTTAAAGAGATTTTAAGCATTTAAGAACATCAGAAGTATCAAAAGTATGAAAGTCCCTGGTCAGGTGATTTTTTACAATGAAACTAAAAGGGACATTAGGAGGGCGAATAAAAGATCTATTAGGAGTATTTATGTCAACAGAAGGGGCACAAATACTATGCTCACCACAACCTGTATTTTCTCTGAAAAAAGCTTCCACATGTTTCCTGAAGTTTTACATGACAATACTCTTTCATTATAAATATCGTTAAGCCTGTTGCTTTCAGATTTAATTTGGATATTTATCCTCCTAAGACCAGATTTATCCTTAGTCTTGTACAGTCTCTGTGTTTCTCTCGGAAGCTTTCTGAGATGAGGAGAAGAGAAACGATCCATTCTTTTGAAAAGTATCTGTTTTGGACAGCAAATATCAAGGCAGAATTTAAGATAAAAAGTCAGATTGGAAATAGTATCATCCAGTGTGTGTTCGGTGAAAAGTTCCCAGTTTCTGTCATTTAACATACGTCTTAAATTAAGCACATTTTCCTGTGAGTAACACGTTTGTTGTGTTTTTCTGGACAGATTTGAGAGGATAATGGAGTGAGATCTGTTATATATCTTAGGTAATATCTGAATAATAAAATGATCAGAGCTTATTATAGGAGCATGTCTGCGTGACTAATATATTTCCGCGTCATTACTAAATAATACATCCAGTGTTTTATCAAGTCGAGTAGGAAATTTAACAATATTGACATGACCTAATGATTCAAGAAAAGAACTGTCACAACAATTGAAATCTCCTGTGACAACTGACAAAGAGTTTTCGAGATGTGTAACAGCTTATTCAGTGAATTCACAGCAAAATCTGATTGATCCGAGGCGGAACAGCCAGGAGTAACATAAATGTTTGAGGTAAAGACCTATTTAAACTTGGATAAGTGTTTTGGACGACAACAAACGATAACGTCACTAGAGAAAGGAAAACATGCATTATATGATGTTGACCACTGAGTATGAATGAATTTTGCAACACCTCCACCTCTTTTCGTTCTTGAGCATAGTCGATCTTGTCAAAACAATGTTAAACTATTTAGAGAAATCAGGTTTTCATCATAAAGATCATGGAGCCATGTTTCTTAAACAGCAGCTATCGCCGTATTGTGATAAGTATCGGATGATAAGAGAGAATGGAGATGCATAATTTTGTTGGGAAGTGAACGGCAGTTTAAACTGACAATAACAGGAATACTTGTGCGATATGAAGGTGTCCGTTTGTGAGCATGTTGTCAACCACCGTGATGTTTCCTCTTAGTCTTATTAGATGCATGAAAGTCATATGGCTTCAAACGTTTAGTGGATTCCTTGCTGTATTTGATACGATTTGTGATCATATTTTGTTAACAATAAAAATGAAAATATGATGTATTAGATGCAAATGTGTAGGTGCACGGAAAGGTAGGCCAAATGTCAAACAGGCCGCCGGGGTTCAGGGCGCTGCACTTGCTCCTTCTCAGTTATTATTTCACTGCACAAAACCCTATATATATTCTTTTCTAAAGCTAACTTTATCAAATATGCCGACTATCTAATTGTTTCCCTGCCAGTGATCTCTGCATTGAATTGTTCCTATTTGAATAGTTTTTATATCCTGTTGATATCTAAGAAAGAATTTCGTTTTGACGTATTACATAAAAAATAGAAATTTAAATAATTACTCAACCTCTTCCCAGCTGGTACTCTCGGAGAATACTTTATTATATCACATAGAAGATTGCAAGTATGGTTATTGGTGTGTCTTTGATCTAACCAGCTGACAATGTTGTCGGTAGGCATATCAATTCTCGCAGGCAGTTGGCTGGAGTTATCTTGTCTGATACCGAACGACTTTCTTATTGAAAATTATCTTCTGCATATCTTCGAGTAAACCATAAGAAATGTCATAGAAATTGATGGTCGTAATTCCAAATGTGAATATTTTATCACACCATACTTAGCACGTTTTTGTGTGAAAAGTCAGAGGTCAGAAAAGAGCATACAAACTCTTTTAATCAGTAATTGAACTGCGAAGTATAAGCAGAGATTATCATTACATGCGTTATCTATCCTGTCATCCACTTATAAATTTATAATGTTTACGCCATCCTTCAGTCTTTTTTGGTTTCCTCATCATGTTTTATTTTCCTAAATTTATGCATCTGCATGTGAACCAAAGGAGGAAGATTGTTTTATTACGTGTTAAACGTTGAAAATTGCATCCTGTATAGCTACTGTAGTTTGGAATATAGCGATTACTCTTACCAACATTAGTTGTCTTTGCAAGGAAACTCAGAAAATCATTTCATCAATTATGATGTCGGACAAACAACCAGTTGTGTGTAATCAACTGTTGTAACAAAGTTATAATTAATTGATCTGTTGGACAATGCGACACAGTCAACAGATACAACTTGTTAATGATTTTCAGAGATACACACACATAAAGCTGTGCACACGCTCTCTATCAAATCGTGCATATTGATCAATTCAACAAATTTTCAAATATCCAAAGATTTCTTGAGAGATACTCAGCTGTTGATGTACAATTTTGGAGAGAGCTGACCGTGAATTACCAAATTTTGTATCCGATTTGGAAGGTGATCGTGTATTGAAAGTGATCACTAATTGTGGAGCGTAATATAACTTGAATCGGAGTGATTTTAGCTATCCTTAAGGAATATGGAATGGGTTGACCGGGAGCGTTACATGATTGTTGTGTGCAATCTGGAAAGACCAAGTGCATACAGATGATTGTCTAATGATCTATACGATAGAAGTGGAATAATAATTTAATGAGAAGAAGGACAGCGACATCGTGAGTAGCGCAACTTTGGAGTTTGTGTTACCTCCTGGAGATATGGTCAAGAGATTTTAGGTTAAGGATAGGGGTAGCATAACAGTGCTGTGATAAGTACAGGCGACGAGAGCCAACTACCCGTTATCATCTAAATCTGAGTCTACTGGGAACTTGCGAATCGATATCTGATCCTTACTTGGAAGGACTTACTGAAGCGTAACAAATTCACTGAATTTCGCATTGATAAATGAGAAAGTTTAGGCAATTCATAGTTCCGTTTGATCCTCACTTCGATGTTGGAGCCAATTAATGCAAACATATGGCGAGAATACTCCCTTCTTCAACTGAAAGCCAAAAAATTTAGCTGTAATATTCATCACAAGTTTTATTTGGGATTGTGAACTTTACTTCATATGTCTGCTTTGTATTCGAAACACAGACTCGTATGTACTGTGGATTGCTGATATCACAAGAGAATAAATCCACAAGAACTAACAGCCGCATATTCAGTAGTCCACCTGTAATCACACAGAACGTGAGACTATCATACAGCGGAAATCAATTTAGTGAGCACAAACGTGAATTATGGACAGTGACAAATACCTGAAATTTTCTACTGAGCTGAAAATCGAAGACGCGTGTGAATACATCAACACACAATAGGCAGCCAACGAACTGTAATCTTAACATGAGTAACTTAGAAGAATCTAGACTTTTGACTCAACACCATCAGCAGGATATTGTAATAGTTTGTGGAACACCAGGCGACAACGCTCAATCGACTCTTGGATACTTCGTTGGGAAAGCGATTAACGAGTGGCATGACTAATCGACTACTGGAATATTCAGTTATTCAGCGATGAAAAAAACTATGTAGTGAAATGAAGTTAACACGAATGTTCTGTGATTTCTGAACATCTGAAATATACGCCAGAAGTATAAACGCAAGATAATAAACCGATTTCACAGAATAAATCAGGCCCTACACCTATGTGATAAAAACAACGAAGTTGTACGGAAGGAAAAAAGACTACGAGAATTACTCTTTCACAAGTAGACTAGTGATAATTGACCATGATTATTCTTTAGCTGGTGGCTTAATTACTAAAATCTGTTGTCGTACGATAGTACACACCACGTTTTCAAAAACAGTATATAGTTTTAATTAGAACCTAAGGAATTTTGAAGGTCACATTCTTATTCAATAATTTGTATACGGAGTATCTTCAATGTTAACTTTACACAATTACAACTATCCGGATCTAGTAAAGAGGTAGTACTTTCAACAGTCTCAGTGGTATTAATGAATGTCGTTGTTATGATGAAAAATAACGGAACGTATATGAGTGAGGATTGATGCTGGTTTCATATCCTTTCTCTTCTTATCAAGAGAGGGAGTTGGAAAACTCGTTTTGAGTTCCATCAATTCACTCATTAGTGAGATATGTGGTGTGGAGGGTTGTCTTGGAGAGGAATAAATGAGCTTGGAGTGCTTCTTTTAATTGTTTGGCGCTTCTCACTGATAATTTCGAGGAACTGATTCTGTTGTATGGTAGTTGTTTTGCACCTGTATCTGAGAATAAATTCCATCTGTGTACCAGCTTAACAGTATGGTCGAGATAATTTTGCATTTTACTCCTAACTCTTAACTACGCTTTACTCGGGGAATTTATGAACACTCATGAAGTAGAACGCACAGATTGCTTCTTCTTTCACAAGCTATCGGTTCTGCTCACTACAAACACGAATCCACTCAACATGGTGAATTGTTCAAATGCAGTGATCTAGCAAACCATCTGCATCTTTTATACAATCGTGGCTAGACAACAAATCATCATCAATCGTCATAATAATAGAGCTTCATTTCAGTCATTGTGTCACCACACAGTACAGATACTCTCAGAGTGTTCTCTTGCAGAATACTTCATTTTCGTACAGGATTGACAAATGAAATACTAATCTGGAGTACAGCATGTGCTGCACCGTTGCTAAATATATTTATTTTTTATTTCTTTATTTATTTTTACCACAGCTTGATTACACACTGTTTTCTTCTAGAAGTACAGATATTTTACCAAATTTTTTTTAATTACCATATTCGTTTTGTTTAGTGGAAGAATATTGCAAGCAGGTTTGTATTAGTTTGGACTCGTTGACGGAACTGATATGCCTACCATTGAATGATGAGAGTTCCACTGAGGCACAAACGATCCAGTGACTTTAGACTAGCTATTTACCTTCACATGTCACACCGAGAAATCACAAATATGCATGAGTTGTTCTGCAAATAATATTTTCCAAAGGAATCGTAGTGGTTTTACTCAGTCACGCATTAAACGTTGATGACCAACTGGGGTGATTTTCACCTGACACATTCGATTGATATGAATGAAATATTTCAGCACACATAAACATCAACCACTCCATGATTCGTTCATTTGTTTTCCTCTTATGGACACTGAAACCAAAATCCAATTAAGCCAAAATGACAACTAAAGTGAAGCCTGCTAGCTATTTTGTGAGAAATCGGACCTCCATATGCATTCTTATATTCAACAGTTTTCTAACCATGTCATTAACAATAGAACTTGTTTATATTTTGCCATGAAAGTTGAAGAATTCAGAAGGTTTCAACTTATTCAACTTCCGTGAATCGAACTTCAAAGCACATGACATCCAAGTGTTATATATTAATGTGTATACTAGAGTAGATAAATTACCAGTGCTACGATCGAATGTCTGTAGATCTCATGACATAATTCCTTGTGTCTCAAGTGCAGTGCTGAAGGTGAAGTCACGAAATGTATAGGAATGACACAACCTAAAGTTGACATTATGTGTGAGTGATATTGGATTTGACTTAGGCAAGAGATCTGGTCATTCAGCCTCTTGTTTATTTCTAATTTCCTAAATTATACAGATTTACTCTTCTGTCATCGGAAGGTTCAATCTCATAATTAGAATAATTCGATATCACCAATGAATTCTCGGTCGGAATGTTATCAATAATGAGATAGTTAATCAATTGATTCTGCTTCAATGAATTGTGGGGATGTGTATCAACCCATTTCCTTCAATTTGCCATCAGCGATACCTACTCACTGGTCTTGATTGCTGACACTAGCAACCAAAATCAGTCGATGTCGCAGGAGGAGGAATTGAAAGGTAATGAGCAGTTGCAGAACCAACTGTGGCAGACTGCACAAGACGAGGTGAGATGGAGCTGTGTCACAGAAGTCCTATTTCCCATTCGTATTTCAAGGCATAAATTTCCCTCTTCAATATTGTTGTGTACGTTGGAAGAATATCATGAAGTCTATCCAGCTATTCAAAGCATTTTCACTCACCGATGTTTCATGCGCATGTCCAGAGGAGGCGTCAAATCGCTGTCACAAATGACATACAAGTTACAAGGAATTACTAGTATATTATTATAATACTATTTTCTGTTCCAAGCGGAACGTCGGATTTCAATTCTGAGCTTGGAATTCTAAATGACAATGAAGCTTCCAAATCAGCAAATTGTTAACATCTTGAATACTTGGGAGCGCAGACGACACCATTTTCTGTCATATTCTAATCGATTGAAACAAATTGAACAAGATGAATTATTTACAATACAGTGACAGAAGATATTGGTGGTCCAAAATTGAAACAGGCCGCTCAATATATTCTCATCAAACAGGATATAGAATTTCAATGACACAGAAATTATCATACAGGTGATCTAAGGTATTATACACCAATATAGCGTTCGAATGGGTGCCTTATGATCAATAATACAGGGACACAAGGCGAGTACAGTTGTATTATATTCGACCTTTTAAATCTGCAGATTATGGTGACATTAACAAAAGACTACTTCATTCATTGTGAAATGTGTGCAAAGACGTCACTCGCTTTTCTTGCTTGACAATATAACACAGAAGGTGTTGCAGACTGTTAACACTTCTTCTAATATGGATATAAATATCCAGGTTAAATAATCCAGATGACAATGTCATTTGATGGATACCAGAAACGGTAATCAAGGGATGGAGCATGACTGCATGAAACCGTCTGCTACTGATTGATTGAGATGAAATTTTTTACACCATTCACCTAATCCAGTATTGTTTACTAGGCAGACTGACAGTTTCCGCTGTTTGATTTATCTCAGCATATCTGACACGCCAAAGCGGTTACTCTGGGTATTACACAAATACTCATCTAAATTAGTCAGAAGTACCTGATTCCTTGCTGGGTACAGTAACTCAAAGGCACGTGTTCATTCCACTCAACCCACTGATATCAGCTTCAGCTTTTCACAGGACAGTCATATATCTGCGTGATGCCGACTGTTTTCAATTATTATTCCATGTTGATCGGACAGACAGCCGCTTCGCTTATTTGGAGCCAAATCCATCAGTGATGTCTCAAGTCTGAGGCGAATGGCAACCGAATATTCATGTTAATCAGTTAATTGAACAATCAGCAATATATCGCATCATGCATTTCTTCTTGGTGAGGGCCACTGTCTGGTCGTCTTATAAACAGTTCTTCGACGATATCAACACTCCGCCAGATTGTTTGGAATATTCAGAGTTCCTTGCTGTCTGTTCATTCCCATCAGCCGTTTGAGACACCGTATTAAGCCGGTGAAGTTGTAAACATGTATTTATCTTTCTACATTATTCCATGTTTGAAGGGAATTTTCTTCAAATACATTAAATCGTGACGATGTGACACTGTGTACTGATGACAGCAACCAACATCTCTAAGCTGGTCACTGGTGTTTTCCGCAGTTAAATGGGTACCATTGCAGGTAGTTGACACATCCGGAATTCTTTCTCGACTGAATATCTTCCTGAAAGCCTTGTGTGCCAATTTCTCGTTAGAACTATCTGTATTTATCACCTCTGACCCTCTAGAGTAAGAATCGACTATAACTAAAGCACAGTAATCGGCAAGAATGCACTCTCGAATCTCACAGGATGCAGGCTATGCTTTCCACAAGTGACATATTGTGCAGACAGGTGCGACAGGACTTTGATTCTTTGCTAATTTCACCACTGCTGTCTGAACAACAGCACGTTAGGCGTGCTAATGCATGCATCATATCAGCTCACAGGTGGGCGAGATGAAGGTCATCGTAATTCAGAGACACTGATTTCGGAGGAATCGTTCCATCATTCAGACATAGGAATACTGCAGGATACATTGAAATCTCATTTCTTCGCTTACAGAAGTCTGGAGATATTCACATAAAAGTTGATTGCAACTACTTTTGTTGCGTTTATAATGCTTTCGCTGTTTTTTCAATGATCGTGCATGAATCGAATTCTATCTCCAAATAACGCCTGAATTATCGAGCAGTCATTAGCATGAGAACATTTTTAAAGTAATGAATAAGGAATAACGAAGTAGTCAGTATGCCGCTTCCATTCATTGGTGTTATCATATGCATTATAACTTGAATTCCATTTTTTAACCATGACAGCAGATGATCTATACACAGAGGTTTCTGCATTGCAAGTGAGTTTCAACATCTGCTGATCAGTAAATTTGTGGAACTTGGTGAAAAAGAGATACTTCTGCAAACGTCTTATTACACACACAACTGCTAGTCACTCTCTCTGTGTTTGCGAATACCCATGCTCACTCCAACTCAGGCGTGGTGAAATACAAAATCAAGTTGTTCATTTTGCTCAAGTGCTACATCTGTGCCACAGGAGAAGCGTCTGTAGTGAGAACAGGCTTACCTTTCTACGAGGAAGGCCTTTAGATGGCTTGTCTACTAATCGGCTCCATAGTTCTCACAAGACATCCTCATGTTGTTGTTCCCACCCGAATTGTTGACTGTTGACAATATGAGAAAGTGACGATAACAGTTGAGTGAAATGGGGAATGAATCTGGAGTAAGACTGAAGTGCATGAATTCACGATCTGAACGACGACATATAATAACATGAAGTTGCTTGAATCAGCGGTGTGAGTCGGCTAGCAACAGGTGTGAAATACTTGGAGTCCACAGAGTAAACTAAGCATGATACGCATGACAAAGTGAAATGACATTCAGCCAATCATTTGTGCTTGAACAACACAAGTGGAGTACTAATTTTTTTCAGTGCACCGACAACCTCACCAAGAGAAATCTGCAAACAAGCATCTTCCAGGAAATCTTCAGACAAGTATTTTGAGTCACGTAGCTTGTACGGAATATCTGCAGTTTCTGGTATAAGACAGCTTTCCTGCAGTAAGTAGATGCTCATCCATTTTCGATTTTCTAGAGGTGTTAAAATCGTCTATCATTCAGACTCACACTAAAATACTCACACATTTACTCACTTACTTATTCACTAACACACTAAAACACTCACTTAATCACTTACATACTCACATATTCACTTACTCAGTCAAACACTAATTCACATATTCAGTTGATCAATTACCTAGTCATTCATTTACACAATCAGGCACCAAGTCAACTACTCACTTTACACACTTACTCAATTAATACATTAATAACTTACTCACTTACTGGTTTACTCACTTGTTCAATAATTCACATACTCACTCAAATATATACACACTTACACACTTAATCCCCTTACTCACTTACTCAATCACTCACTCACTCACTGACATAATCACTCACTCACATACTCAATTATTCACTCACTCTCCTACTCGTTTACACACATACCCACTCACAAACTAACCCACTCACTAGGTCAACTACACACTTACTCTCTTGATCAAATACTCACCAACTCACTCATTCCTTTAATAACATGCTTAATTACACCTCTTTTCACTTATTCCATTATTCACTTACTCACATAAAACATTACTCACTTCCCCACTTACTAACTTACTCACTCAATGACTTGGACATTTACGCACATAATCACTTACTCACTGACGCGCTTACATCTTTCGAAATTACTCACCTAATCACTTTTTACCTAATCACCACCTGACTCAAACACTTACTCGCTCACTTTCCTATTTACTAATCTCTAACTTATTCACTGACTTACTTACACTCTTGCTCAATTACTCACCTAATCACTGACATACTCACATACTCACTTTCTCACTTACTCACCTATTCACATACGCACGAACTCACATACTCACTTACTAAATTATTCACGTACTCACGAATTCGTCTTCTCATTTATTCACTCACTTATTCACTCATTTACTGCCTAACTCAACTAGTCACTCGCTCACATACACACTTACTCACTTTCTTGCTCACTTACTCGTATACTCACATACTCACTTAAACACTTACTGTCCTACGCACTTACTCACGTACCTACTCAACTACTCACTTACTCACCTATTCACTGTTACACTTACTCACTTACCAACTTGCTACATAATTCGCATAATCACTGACTCAATAATACACTTACTCACTTGATACCCTACTCAATTATTCACTTCATAACTTCCTCACTCACTGACTTACTCCCTTATTCGCACACTTCGTTACTCAATGAGTGAATGACTCACCTACTCACATATTCATTATTCATTTACACATTACTCACTTAATACCTTACATGTTTACTCACTTACTCACTCACTGAATTACTCACTTATTCACCTACTAAGTAAAACACCTACTAACTCACTCACTTACACAATTGCACACTTATTCATTCACTTACTAACTAACTTACTCTCTCACTCACTAACTCTCTCACATATTCACTACTCAGATCCTAACCTACTCACTGACACAGTCATTCACTTAGAGACTTACTCAATCGCTGACTCATTCACTCAATTACTGACTTGATTAATTGCTGAATTACTCACTACCTTACACCACTACTGTATTAGTCACTCACTCGCTCACAAAATATCACTTGCTTTCCCTATAGTGCACTTACTCACTTACTAATTTCATCACCCATTCACTTACTCACTTAACAACCTACTCACATACTCACATACACACTTAATTACTGAGTAACTCACTCACTGACCCCGTTGCTCAATTACCCACTGACTCAATTATTCAATTATCACTAAGTCACTCACATGCTCACTTATTCACTTACTCACTTGCTCATCTAATGACATATTCAGTTATCCAATTACTTACTGATTTACTCACTACTAACCTAAACACTTACTCACCTACTCAATTGGTCACTTATTCACTTGCTCACTTAATCAATTGCTCACTTACTCACTTACTAACCTAATCACGTACTCACATATTCACTTATTCACATAAATTATAATTATATTTCAAAAGTTTACACACAATGATAAGTTTTGCTATTGGCAATATTTCAAGCAAAATTACTGCCCGTGTTCACACCACAGTTGCAATTGTTTTATTTACACATTTATGATTTGTAATGAAATATATAGTACATTATTATTTTTTTGCTCATTCTTCATTTTGTATTCAGAATTATATTTCACGTTCATTCATGTGTTTGTATTCAGAATTATATTCCAAGTTATTGGTGGTTGTACGGAGTCACCTTTGTTACATGTATCCGGTGTGACCTTAATGAATATAGATTCTGTTATAAGTCTCTCTTTCCATTTCTTCATGTTAGTTTTTAGAATACACACATTGTTCCAATCGATATTGTGGTTTTTGTCCCATGCATGTGCAACTATTGATGAATTTTTTTCAAGATTCTTGTAGGCTTGTGTTCCAGTTGGTTGACCTTTGGTTAGGCGTTTATGTTCATTCACTCTTATTTTGAGTGATCTGGACGTTTGCCGCAGCACAAGATATTTTACAAATCAAATCGTTTTTCTCCATCATTTTTATGGGATCTTTCAGTGGATTTATTTTATTCTTGATTAGATTCGTCGGTTTAACCGTTGTTCGAATGCGGTTTCTTTGAATTGCCTCTGATGTATATGGTATTGTGACTGTCTTTTTCCACTCTTCCATTTCGTTATTCTCCGGTTTTACCCTCTTTTTTCTCTTTTTTATATTATTTTTTATGAATTCTCTAGGGTAGTTGTTTTCTAGTAGCATTTTGAATAGTACGTTTATTTCTTTACACTGGTCCTCTGGTGTTGTTGTCAGTCTACGTATTCTATCTGCAAGACCTTGTATTAATCCTCGTTTTACCATGCGTCAGTGGATGAGCTGAGTGATAATCAAGGAATCTTCCAGAGTTTGTGGTTTTTTCTATATATCGTCGTTTTTATGCTACCATCTGTCATTCTTTGTAGTTTGCAGTCTAACATAGGCAGTTCCCCAATTTCATTCTCTATTTCTATAGTGAATTTAATTGAGTCGACGTGGCTGTTTATGTGTGAGTAAAGTTTCTCAGTATCGTTTATTTCACCAACATTTTAGTGATGACCTGAATGGTTTAAAGGCATTCTCTTCCCAATAATCCATGAATGTGTCAGCTATTATTGGTGAGACAGGCGATCTCATAACTATCTTACTAACTTAGTCTCTCACTGACTTACTCACATACTCACTTAATCACTTTATCAATCGAATGCCCACTTACACACTCAATCAGATATATACTTACTCATTTACTCACATATTCATTTATTAAATTACTCAGTTAATCACTTAAAATCTAACTGAAATTCTCAATTACTCATTTAGTCACGTACTCGCTTATTTGCATAAACACTTACTTGATCAATTACTCAACTATTACCCAATTACTAACCTTATCATATACTCAACTACTCACGTACTCATTCAATTATTCACTAACACATTTACTCGCCTAAACACTGACACAATTATTACCTCTCTGAATTACATATTTATTCACTTACTCATTTATTCACCTGATCACTTACTCCCTAACTCAGTTTATCACTCCCTTACTCACTTGCTACCTCGATCGCTTACTCAACTATTCATCTACCCGCTTATTCACATACTCACCCACTCGCTTACTGACTTACTTACTAACTTACAAACACAGATACTCACTAACACACCCACTCACCTACTCAATTACTCACTTACTCACTTACACAATTACTACATTGCTCACTTACTCATTATAAACCTACTCACTTACACACTTCCTCACTTATTCAACCACACTCTCACTCACTTACACACCTAATCACTTTCTCACTTAGTCAATTATTGAACTACCAAATTACCCGTTTACTCACAAACTCACTTACTTAATTTCTGTATTGCTCAATTACTCACTTAATCACTTAAACAATTACTCACTTACGGACTGAATCACTTACTCACCTACTCGCTTACACATTGACACTTACTCACTTTCGCACGTACTCACTTATAATCTAACATATCCACCCATATATTACCTCACTAACGGGCTCAAATAATCACTCACATAGTCACTGTCTAACTTGATCTCTTATTCACTTACTCACTTACATACCTACCTACCCACTAAATTATTTGCCCACTTACTCACTTACTCCCTCAAATAGCAACACAATCAATCCCACACACAATTACTACCTTACTCATCTACTAACTTACTCAATAAACGGCTACTCACTTAAACACATAATCACTTACACATTCACTCGCGTATTCAAATTCAATCTCACTCACTTACTAATATACTCACCTACTAATTCAATCAATTTCTCTATTACCTAATTACTCACCTGATCACTTAATCAACTACTCACCTACTCTCTTACTCATTCACTTACTAACTTACTTATTTACTCGGTAACTTATTGACACAATTTCTAACTTATTCACTTACACAGTTAGTCACTTACTCACATATTCACTTACTCACTTACTGTCTTACATATCTACTCATATACTACCTCACTAACTTACTCTAATAATCACTCACATAGTCACTGCCTAACTTGATCTCTTATTCACTTATTAACTTACTTAATCACTTACTCACTTATTTTCTTGTTCATTTACTCACTTGCATACTTATTCACATACTGACTTACTGAATCAACTCCTTACTCACTTCCTCACTCACTCACTCACCTACTCACTTATTCACATACTCAACCACTTACACACTAACACAACTACTCACCTAATCAAGTACACATTTAATCACTTACTCACTTACAAAGCTACTCAATTACTGCCTAATTCATTTACTCGATTACTCACTTACACGATGACTACCCTAACCACTTGCTAACTTACCCATAACACCATTACTCACTTACATAATTTTCTCACGCATTCACCTTCAATCTTACTCACTCACTTACTAACACACCTACTCGTTTATTCACTTTTTCAATTATTCACTTACACACTTGATGACATTCTAGCTTATTCACTCACTCATTTACTGGCATACACACTTACACAGTTACTAAACTTCTCACTAACACACCCACACACTTATTCACATACTCACTCACCTACACATTCACTCAGTCAAATACTCACTAACACACTTACTCACCTACTCAATTACTCACTTACTCACTTACTCATTATAAACCTACTCACTTACACACTTTCAACTATACTCTCACTTATTTGGCAAATTATCAATAAAAATAAAATTCTACATAGATTAAGGAAATCTCAGTTCATTATGACAGCAACATATTGACATGTCAGTAGCAAGGCGAAAAATTGAACAGAGTGTTTGTAGGTGTTAGAAAAGTAGATGTCAGCATATTTACTGGCGTAAGCGGTAACAAAAAAGTCGAGGTAAACACATTGTGAAATAAAGAAGAAGAATCTTTTAAATAGAAGTAGAAAGGAAGAAAAAAGCAGCACATAACAGAAGATAAGAGAGAGAGAAAAGGAAAAGAGAAGAAGAAAACGTTGTACCTATAAATGATATGAGTGGGAAAGACGAGATCCAATTGTTCTACCGACGATTTATATAGTTACAGGTATCACGCCGAATGCTTTCTTTGTCGCACAGAACACTTACTTACCCACTTACTCACATATACACTTGTTCACTTACACAATTACTAACCTACTCTCTTACTTAATTACTTAATTAACTACTTACTCTCGAACTGACTTACTAAATTACTCACTTACACACCAATTCACCTACTCAATAATCCATTACTTACCCACCTAATGATGATTAATCACTTACTCACTTACTGTCATATACATTTACCCACTTATTCACTTATTCAATTACGCACTTTCTCACTTACTCAAATACTCACCTAAATAACTCATTTACCCAACTACTCACCAACTCACTTATTCGCATACCCACTTATTCACTTACTCATTTACCGAATTACTCACTTAGTCACTCATTGACTTCCTCGCACACTCACTCACTTGGTCACTTAATCATTTACTCTTACATATACTTACTCACTTACTTACTTACTCACCTCCTCTTTTACACATCTACTCACTTACTCACTTACTAACCTACAGATTAAACAGTTACTCACTTGCACACATTCCCACCTACTCATTCACTAACTCATTCACCCATTTACTAACTAACTGAATTAGTCCCTCACTGACTCATGCACATACTCACTTAAAAACTTTTTCAATCACTTGGGCACTTACTCACTTACTCAAATATACACCTAATCACTTACTCACTTACTCTCCTAATCAATTACTCACTGAATCACTTGTACAATAACTGACATTTTCACTTAATCGCTAACAAATTTACTGATTTACTTACTCACTCTCTTCCCCAGTTACTCACATAATCAATGACTCACTTACTCGCTTACTGAATTACACAATTACGCACTTATTCATTACTCATTCACTTACTCATTTATACACACGTACTACCTTACTCACTTTACTCCTCATTCACTTACTCATTTATTCACTAACTTACTTACTTTTTCACTCACTCACGTGCACACCCACAGAGCTACTCACTTATTCATTCAATTGTTCATTTACTCACTTAATCACTTACACTCTTACTCTATTACGTGATTACTCATTTGTCGATTTACTCACATACTCACTTACTCAATTAGTCTCTTACTCACTTTCACTCACTCACCTAATCATCTTTTCACTTACTCATTTAATTGCTTACACATTTACGTACTTACAACCTTAAACACTTTCCCACCTAATTATTCACTTGATACTTACTCGTTTACCCACTCAAACACTTGATAACTTAATCACATACTCATTCACTTATACACTTACTCCTTCATTCAATTACACACTTATTCACTTACTCACTGAAACACGCACTTACTGACTTACTGATTCACTCACTGAATTACATCCCTATGCACTTTCTCACTCTCTCTTTTACTCAATTACTCACTCAATAACTTATTCACTTACTCATTTGATCGTTACTTAATTACTGGTTGACTACCTTACAAACTCACTCACTTAATCACTTACACATTCACTTAGTCACTTACTCGATTACTTGCTCTCACTCTTACACATTGACTGACTTCATCGTTTATTCTCTAATTCAATTATTCACTTATTTACTTTTTCACATATTTACTTACTCAATTAGTCTCTTAATCAATTACTCACCTACTCCAATACTCACTCCTGACATACTCACTTCTGCCCTTACTTACTTGCTTACTTACTCGCTTACTCAATTACTCGATGAATAACTTCCATACTTACTCACATCGTCACCTACACACTTACTCACTTATTCTTTTACTCAGTCTGTCACTCACCTATCCACGTATTCACTTACTCATTTACTCGATGACACGCTTACACATATACTACCTTAATCACTTTACCACTTTCTCAATTAATCACTCTTTTACTTAATTACAACCTTACACACTCACCGACTCACTCATTTATTTACTCACTTACAGACTCAATTAAACTCTCAACCACTTACTCACTTAACTAAAAACTCACTTACTACCTTGCTTAATTACAAATTCACGTATTCGTTACTCATTTACTCGCTCACACACTTACACCATCAGTACCTTAATCACTTACACACCTACTCACTTACTTACTTACTTACTTACTTACGTATTTACTTAGTGATTCACTCTCTTACTCAATTTCATAATCAATCACTTACTCATTTCCTCATATAATATTTTACTCACTTATTTACATACTACTTTACTCATTTACTCACTTTTTTACCTACACACCAACTCACTTAGGGAATTACTCACGTACTCATATAATGACTTTCCCATATACTCGCTTACACACTTTTACAATAACTACCTTAGTCACATACCCACTTACACCCTTAATCAATAACACACTTGTTCTCTGTCTCATTACTCAATTTATCGCATCCTCACTTACACAAATAATCACTCACTTATTCAAATACGACTTCACTCACTAACTTACTTAATTACTTACTCACATACTCACTTATTCACTTAATCACGTAATCACGTTCTCACTTATTTAGTTACTCACTTACACACGTACTTACTTTTTCACTCACTTACATTCGCACCTACACACTTACACCTACCCTATTCATATAATCAATTACCCACTAACTGAAAGTCTCACTTACTCTCAAACACTTACTCAATTTCTCAATTACCTACTTTCCCACACACATACTCGCTTACTCACCTACTCACTCATTGATTTACTATCTTACTCACTTAGTCTCTCACTGACGTACTCACATTCTCACTTACTCACTTACTCACATCATCACCTACACACTTACTTGTATATAAACTTACTCAATTAGACGCTCACTCATTTACTCACTTATTCTGTTACTAAATTACTCACTCAATCAATTGATCACTTACTTACTGATATACTGACATCCTCACCTACTCACTTACTCATTCACATTTTTACGTGATTATTTACTCGCTTACACACTGACACAGCTACTTACTTACTCAGTTACAAACTGACGTATTCCCTTACTCACTTGCTCAAGTATTCACTCACTTACTCACTTACACACTTACTCAATTACCCACTTACCTGCATACTCTCCTGATACAACAAAATTAGTTTGACTGATCTCAGTAACACCTACAGTGGATGGAAATCTTCCTAACTGATGAAATAAATCGTTGAAGTATATACACCATCATGTCAAGTATGATTTTGTAAGCGTCGGCTGGTATACAAATTACTCAGACTGAGAACATCGAATTCATCTGATCAGTCGGAAGAAGTCAAATATTAGAATGATGCAATTATATTTAAAAGACAGACAGTAAGCGTTATAATGAAAATGGGTTATTTAATTAAGTGTTCATGAAATCCATTGCACACCAAGAATGTGCAGAATACACGTTCACTATGCCAGCGTGGGCAGGACATTCTCATTCTTCTCTAGTTTTCTACTCCAGCTTCTGTAAAGGAAATGAAAGAAGGTGAGCATTCTCGATTTCATACTCAAGCAAACGGTGGTGAAGCACAACTCCATTGTGGATAAGATTTCATTTTGAAAAAAAACAAAGTGTTATGCACTTATGCTAACTGGTGACGTTTCTAGCACAAACTATTGCACATAATCATGTCAATGAAGAAATCAGTTGTGTGAGCAAGTTGATATGATTATGATCAACAGTTTGGGCTGGAAACATCATCAGTTAATATTACTGTATTAGACAGAATGATTTATCAAAATCAAATCTTATCCATAAAGCAAATGAGGCTGAATGTTATGAGTATTGGAAGAGGCACGAGAGAATCGACTAGTTTTAACTACCGATGTAAACTTTTGGACTTAAGGAACACACAACACCCATTGTGATCGTCATTCCGCACTCCAAATGGCTGAGATTCAGTGACTGCAGTCATCCTGATCCGGTCATCTTATTTCAGATATCTCAAATGCATGGGTATGATTGAGGGTGTATTGGGTATGTCTGACATGGTTCAAGCAGACTTGACCACAACTGTTGTTCACATGAGAAGAAGACGTCGGTTGGGTTTTGTTGAATATCAAGTCTGTGATACACTGCATGATTGTCTTCATCATACCAGGTATGATTTCATATTGTATGATATGGCATGAATAAATAGGTGGTTCACCGAATCCCACTACACCTGTCTTTCGTGTTCAAAGTACAAATAATACTATTTTCATGTGGACTGCATTCACATTCTAGTTATACATATTTATCTAAATAAATAGGTTGGTATTTTCTATCATGAGTAAATTTTGAATTATGATAAATGGTGATTCCGTATGAGATAGTAGGTGCATCTTACGTTTCAACTTCTGGATATCTTCTTCAAGTAATCTCTTGAGCACTTGAAATTAAAAGAGCAGTGTAACGATGACATATTAGTCGAATGAAAATTAGTCTTTTTCATCAATGTGTAAACTCCTTCTTCGACAACTGATAGGATCTGACAATGTGCAGAGTAATAGAAAACGTTGCATACGTTTCTTTGTCTACGAACTGTTTGATGAAGGGCATATCACGCTCAATCATTCAACACTTCATATAATGTGGCAACACTCATGTCTAGGTTGGTCACAGTCATTCAGTAGAACCCGTCAATTATTCTAACTTCAGCGTTGTAACGAAGATTCACTGTCACTGTTGTATTGATTAGTCTTCCTGACGTGTATAGGCATACACGTGTCACAGTCGCCTGAATTTAATCTATTGTTACGCGAACACAAGTACTGATCTAGTTCCTTCTTTGAATTTCCACGTTGCCTGACAAATAAGTAGTCAATTGTGCGTGTGTGAGTAAGATCAGCCTGTGTGAAACTAAACTGTCACCTGCCGACATTTTGACGATTTCTACCTGGAAAGTAATCTGTTAGTGGATATTTCAGACTACTCTGGTTTTCTGTGTGATCGGTTGACATTCTTCAGTGAACAGACCTACAAACTGCCAAAAGTTGTGTACTAACTACCAACTGATGCACAACGCTGTGTAGACTTAGACATTCTAAGATGATTGTATTGCTGCTTTTGGTTTGAAATGAGATCAATGTCCATGTTAATAACAAGGGTTATGTGATTATTGCAATTGTTGATTATGCGGAATACCAGGTAATCGTTTGTGCTTTATATTGTGAATAGATATTGATGCATAAATCAAGTGTGTAGAACGCATGAACAAAACAAATTGCACTTACTAAGGGCTGAAGCATAGAACAGTTTGCGCTCATAAACATCTCTTATTTTATGCTTCAAGTCTGTTATATCTGAAATTTGAAAGATAATGCCTGCATTCTAAAATTGAATGTCACAAAATCAAATGGTGAACGGTTATCATGTGGAATACTGTGAAATAATTGGTGGTTTGGTATAATGTGTTGTCGTTGAGATAGACGATTACCTCATCCACGTTATCCCTCCCTTAAACGTCGATTATTGCATGTCTTTGGAGACAGTAAGAACACTTTTGATAAACCCTTGGATTGACATATAATTTCTCATCGTGTGTTGAAATCGGATAATTTTGACGCCATCAGTTTTGGTCGACTGGCAAATCTGTCTTATATGTCAATGAACATGAGTGTTTAAATCACAACAACTGCAGTCTCAACTACAACAGACAGTTCCGCAGACTTCAGATTTCACGTCATTACACTTCTCAGATGTAATGTGTAATAGCAACCCTGAAAAGAAAGCCATCTGATATTAAACCTGATACAGTATCCTGCACATTGACAGATGTGCTTCGAATTCACTGACAACCCTACCAAATTGAGAGGTAGGTGAATCCTGTGAATCAAAATCTCATGAAAATACATTGGACTTTCAAGAATTGACCTGATGAAATTCAGAAATTTTCCCTCAATATCTTCCAAGGCAGTATTATTACGTAATTTAATTCAAGAGTGACTGGTCATCAGTAGATTACCCAAACGGTTTCCTGTTGGTATATAATCTTCACAGTCGAATGCTTGTTCTGCTCGCAACTTAGCTGATGAAGAAACAGAAGAGAGAGACAGAATAGCACATTGAAACAATGAGAAGCGAAACTTGTCATTATCAACAAATACTCATGCAAATACACACCTATGAAATGGCAAAACATCATACAAAATAATTCTGAACTTAGTTATCTTGAATAACAAATCTCCACTCTCAACTCTCTGGTTTGCACCTGAAATAATCAGGATAGTTGTAAAGTGAAATAGACACCGATATAACAGATAGGAATGTTTATTGAATAAGTGTGAAGTAAGAATGCAAACCTAACTAAACTGTTTACCTGCGTAAACATCAACCTCTTTATTGAGACATCCTCGAATGGTCTGCTGCTCTGGGAAAAGACCTGTATGTAAATGTATTACAAGCAAAACAGAATTTCATGTTAATTATCTTTGAAACGTAGTGTTAGATAAATGTGTGAATTTCACTTATGAATAGTGAGTGATTCAGAGGTTCGAATACATTCTGAAACTGCAATATGGTCTACGGTGATTGTCTTCGATGACTCTGCTAACCGATTGCGTAGTAACACACTGATAAGTGTTCTCCATAAAATGACCAGTTAAATATATGAGCAAATTTTCAATGAACCTCATTAGTGTTGGAGGAATGGCTATCAGTGGGTAGTAATAATTCTGATAAATTGCTGAAGTAACAATCAAGGAAGCATTTTGGATGGAGTGATCACTGAGAGTAAAGAAAGACGCTACGATGGATGATAAATGGGGAGTGAGCACTATGCAAGTCGAATATGAAATGACTACATAATCCCCAAGGATAACTTTTACGCTTGAATGCAACATTCTTTCATCCTGCATTGAGTTCTGGAAATAACATCAGACATATATATGCCATTGAGTTCCACTTATAACACATTTCCAAACACAGTCCCAAACTAGAACGAAACAGTTGTCCAGTACTCCCAGGTTTTCTAGTGGTTCTCTAACTGATGTAAGCTCATGAATAAATCCTCCATGCAATCAAACAAAATCCCTACAAAAACCAATACTTGAAAATTCATCTGGTGCTCACTAGTGACTGGCCCTATTCAGGCAGTTAACCTGGGGTTCTAGTGGGAGGCCGTGACCAGTAGGGTACAGCAGGTTGAAGATGAGGCAGTAACTCATCGAAGAAGACATTGCGAAGTGGTCGCGCTATGTCGTGAACTGGCAGAAGTTAGAATTCAAGGACCATTGGATTGGGTCCCAGTGGTTCAATGGTCTACGAGCTCGCCTTGTAACCAGAAGGTCCTGAGTTCGAATCCCGGTGGGTGCGTACTGCTGAGGAGTCCCAAACTAGGACGAAACAGCTGTCCAGTACTCCAGGTTTTCTTGTGGTTCTCTAACTGATGTAAGCTCATGAATAAATCCTCCATGCAATCAAACAAAATCCCTACAAAAACCAATGCTTGAAAAAACATTTCGGTACACAATTTATCAGTTAATTCTATGTGGTTTCCCCTGTCAAATAGATTCGAGGGATACATTTTAACTCTGATATCTTTCTTATTCTTTGAACTATATACTGGATGAGGAAAACGTCAAAACAACCACATATGAAGTCGGTTGACATAAAATAAATTTACCATATACATCAGCGAACCATTTCAGCTTGTCTAAGGTCACTGGAAAGTACAGAAAATGATAACTGACATTAGGAGATCATCCAAAAGAATAGTTCCTTATACAATACTGTATTGTATGTGGATTTACATCACACCTGATTAATTCGACAGTATGCTCAAGCATACTTCGTCAATCTATTCTGCTGATTATCATAATGCAATTCAATGGACCAGCCTACAATTTCACTCAGTTCTCGTGAAATTTATTATTCCTAATTACATCCAAAGACGGAAATGTTTCTCCTCAATCATTCACTTTCCATCAGGTTGTTTTCCAAACAACTGCAAGATGAATATTTTGATCGATTCAATGGAGTGTTCATTTCATCGGAATGTCAAGCTGACGTCATTTGCCTGATGATCGAATTCAGCGTCTTAACCCTTCTGATTGATGCTTGACTTTAGAGTTTTGAACACGGCACTAAAAAGCGAATGATGACATAATGTGTGCGTTAAACTGAGTTGTAGATTCAAGCAAGTTTATAACATCTCGAAGAAAGAAGTGAAATTCCATGAACATGTATCCCCTTCAACCACCTCAATGAGTCACATTCCCCTAGACACACTAAATCAGTGAGTAATCTCATTAGATAAGATAATTGTTTCAAGTCTTAAAGTGTGCTTTCAAAGTTGTAGGATCTCACTGAATTTTTCTAGCTGCAACATAGTCGACCTTCATTATCTAACACAAGATTATTGGCTAAATTCATCTGATAACCATGCGAATAAAAGCAGTATATACAGTTGAAATAAATCTTGGAACAGACATTTGAATAATTCGTTTCCGGAGTAGCTTTCATAAAATCTTCTGCAACAGCTGACAACTGAAAGAGATTGTTAGTCAGAGAAATTCATGAAATCATCACTCACAGTTCTCAAGGGTTCTCTCGCCGGATTCTGTGACTTCATTAATAATCTTATCTAAAGAAAGAGAGAGAGAAGTAAGTAGAGTCACTGCATGACACTGGACACCGGTTGGAAATTCAACATTTACTATGTTGGAAACAGCGAGTCAGTTGGTTATTACTGGAGCATGCCCACACCGTAGTGTATTCATTCTACAACAGAGTGAATGTCATGAACATGAACGTGTAAAATTACTTATTGGAGCGAATGCGAATGGATGAGAAGTGACTGAGAAGTCAGGTAGATGTGTTCTGATATCCTCACTTGAATACGTTTCATGTCAGCTCGCTCCACATAATTACAATACCTGAAGTCGAAGCATTTCCACTAAATAGTCTATGATGGAAATCTACTGAAAATATAACAATATTTCATACGAACACCATATGGCCAAATCGAGTATACCGAGCCAAATTATCAATCACATGGAATTATTACTTACTTTGCAGTTTTGTAATTTCTTCTTCATTCTGGTAATCGACTTAGCTAATTCGGGTAAATCATCTGTGGAAAAGAAAGGGAGACTGATTTCGAATAATTTACAATTGGAGGGATTTTACAAGAGACATGATGTAACGAAACATCAAAGTACACAAAAGCTTCTTTAGGTTAATGCAAGAAGAATTATATATCCATATGAAATCAGTCGTCTTACTCAAAGTGCCCTTAAGCAATTCTTCCATGTCTCCTAACTTAGACGACGTGCCTTTAAAATTGACAAAATGAAGAGAACAAACATTGTTACACAAACCTGAACTTTATTAACACGTGAACACGATGTAAGAATTTGTTAACTTTCAAGCCTAAAGAGCCATGTGATGATTTGTTGTATATGATTGGAAATCTGAGAAATTGCTAATTAGCAGAACACCAGTTGGAGGATTTGAATGTTTGCTGTATTCACTTACAATTTTGGAGATGGACAGATCAACGACATCAAAATACTTCTCATCACTGAAGGAGAGTGATGTGTTAAGGTGAGATACTGAAAACGGAGTGGTGTTGGAAACACAAGCAGTCTCCTCTCAGAAATATGATCACGGAATAGTCTTACACAACACTGATAGGATGGAACAGTAACATTCATCACAATGCAAAAAAAGGTTTATTTGAAAATAGAGTCACAAATGCACAGTCATTTTGATATATGCTTACTCTCGTTCATGGTGGCAAACACCAGCAGCGTTATCACAGATATGTAACGGTACATTGAGTTGAACATATTCTCTGCTTCCTTTGTTTTCTCTGGTTCCACTTCACAGCTTTTATACTCTTGCTGATGGTGAGTTGTAGTGTTGTAATGCGTTTGTTGTTTGATAAAAATAGTAGTGCTTATCTTGTTTTCCACTTGTTGAATTAGGCCCGTGTGTGTTGATTAGTTGTTGGCGGTTGGTCAAGTGAGTGAGTTTGTGATTGTGTGGGTGGGTTAGTGAGCGTACGTTCAGCATCAATACAGTATTCTGGTTTTCACGCTAGAAGGAATATTCTCCCTAGTAGAACAAGTTAGTCTTATAACAGAATTCCTGCTTGATGTTGATGAAACTCAAGAGTAAGTGTGGTTCGCGGTTGTATTCACCAATTAACAAACGTCTCTGACATACACGAGTGTCAAAACGTGACATATTTTGTGCCATTTGACCACACCTCGTAGATTATTTTGAAAGATGACTCTGCTGGAATTGTGTGGCTTGAGTTCGCCAAATGTTCGAGAATTCAGCGAGTGTCTGTGTTAATTTGTCCTTTTGTTTACCATGCGAGAAAGTGTTCACAGATGCGTTTGGAAAGTGTCTATTTTGTGCAGCCAAAATAACTTGCTTGATATAGGCGCATATTCAATTTTGTTTTTTTCAGGTTTTTTGCTTTTCATTCGTGTTTTACCCGATGAATATTTACTAAAGTAAAAAGTCTCGCTGCATGTGAGTTGCTTTCAAAATCTCGGATAATGAAGTGTAGTAGAGATTTGGTTGGATTCTGTTGTAAAGGTGATTTACGCGTGGGAAGAAGACTGTCACTTAATTCCTTTTCTTTGAATGAGACTGCAAAACTCCAATAATCAAGAGGCAGTAACATAAACAGTCGAAGCGAATTTGAGAGAAGGAGGATACTGCAAATTATCTTTTGTGAAGATGCATTGAGATATATCACATAACATTCGCCAGGCAGAGATTTTCTCAGCGGACTCCAGTAGCCGTAACAATGATGTTTGTAATTTTTCATAATATCCCGCTCATCTCAGTGTTCCGTAAGAGTTGCATTCACTAGGCCTCATTCAGATATATCACATGAAAAACCAAGATTGATGTTAGTACTGATCGACTCAACACTACCGACAAGCTATTTTAATAGTCTGTGAAACACGACAAACATCCTGACTTAGACCTCTTCTCGTTGACAGGAGATGGGTGCAATATGATCGGAAGGAAAAGCGCATATTATACTAAAGTTACTTATAGACTTTTCAGTGTACTGATAGAAACCAACACTGTGAATAACATGGTCAAACTGATGTGTAATTAAACGACTATATTGGTTTTATACTTGGTTGATCAATACATCTCCAACTGATCATCTGTCCTTCATTATCGCTTGCGTTGATATCGAGTCGATTGTTATGAGCGTAAAGTAGTATTCCAGAGAATTGTCTTCTGAATACAGCAACTTTTGTTTTTATTTCTGTCGACATCATGTCTGAAATCCTTTAATCACGACACAGACTAGGTCTCAGTGATATACAAAACTCTTCCCATCACAACTCCTACGGAAATGCTTCACTTTACAGGGATACAACACATACTGCCTGAGAGGAATAAAAGGTGGAGCTTGTACCAGTAGCATCTTCTGGATGGGGTTTTCATTTTGTGCCAATAACCATAACGTCTCTATTTGCAACAACAATGGAGATGCTTCTATTGCATGTTCGCAAACCCCTTTGATATCTTTTAATGATCCTGATAAGTTTACTTACAAATGCAGATGAAACACGTTAGATGCTGTCGTGTTACTCCACTGCAATATTGTTTCAGGTCTTGATATGTGCGCGAAGCCTGTTTGAGTCTTTTTTCCAGAACACTTTGCTGCTTTTGACTCTACTGCAACAGCGCTTTTACTAAGCTGCTTTCAACACACATCGCGTCTCGGGTTACAAGGTGGCTGCCTTTTTTGCGAGTTGAAAAAACAACACACTGTTTTTGATGAGACTCACTCGATTTCACTGCTGAAAGAAAACTAATAATAATAATAATAGTAATTTTGCTTTATTCCAGAAACAGTACTAGTGGTACAATGTGGAATATTCAGCATATATCTACAATATTGCATCTTTTTTTATCCAACATTTAAAAGGAGTATTTCAAAAAATATGTGTGAAAAAAGACAACAAAAAACATAAAAATATTAAAAAATGTGGAGAAATACTAAGAAGTGGAATGGAAAATAAACAACATAATATCTCAGTATTGTGTAGTGGAAGTTATGACGTGTCTGTACGTGGTGACAGTAAAGCTATAGTCATACTAGAAGTTATGAAATGATATTCAAGAATGTGTATCGCCAAGGTGATCAGTTGATTTGATTGAACAACACTAAACAATCATAAAATAACATTTCAGGTTGTCTTTTTACTGTCAGATGTAATGCGGTGTTTATAGTGGTAGAGTCAGTAATCCTGCATATTACAAACTTCTTAACATGGGAATAATGGCATTCACAAACAAGATTGTCAGATAATATTGCTGAACACAAGCAACCACAAGACTAATATTACATGATAGTTAATGACAGGACAATTTTGTAATACTCAGTGCTAATACAGTCAGGACCAGTAGATACACAAAAGAAGGAATAGAATAAAGAATAAAAAAGTAAGCCATTGTTAATAATTTAGGTAGCTAAGTATGTTTAAGAAGGTTGTTCACTATAGAACACAAATAAGAGAGAAATAAAAAAGCCAAAATTATGTTATTAACAACAAAGCAAGTCATACGTTTCGCGCTTAACATTGTCTCTGTCACTTAGAACACGGGCTGGTCATATTTGGTATTGCTGAGTTCCTATACTTGGTTGTACGAGCATATATTATTTAATACTGATTTCTGGTTCTACCTGATAGGGTACAAGGAGAAAATCGGGAATAGAGGGGTGTTTAGGGTCGGAGAGTATGGTTTCAGACCATTTTTCTTATGTATTCATATGCCTTACTACTAATGTATACACGAACTGACTGAGTTTTACACCACTAGTCCTACCAACTACTTTCAACATCCTTCTCAGGATGGTATAATCCTTTTTCAGTAGCCGAGGAAGGACTAATGTGGAGCAGTAAAGTAGAATAGGTAAGATACGAGAGTTTACAAATTGCAAAAGTAGAGGTTGGGTGATTCCAGATAGTCTGAGTTTCTTAATGTAGTAGGTAAGCCGAAACAATTTCTTGGAAATTGTTTGGATATGAGATGTCCACGTAAGGTCGAAAGATAGAACTAGACCGAGGTATTTTGCATTAGGCTTAGTTTCAATGTTAGTTCTCTGAATCCTACAGGCTTTGTGAGTACTTACTAGTGTTTGTAGATCTCGTTTATGCCTAAAGGAGAAGTCAATAACCTGCCATTTTGAGGGATTCAGCATGAGGCCATTTAGTTTAGACCACTGACTGATGTCCGAAAGGGAGCTATTTAATTTGAAACAGTCTGACTGAGACCTAGCGGGGAGCGAAACATTCAGGTCATCTGAATATTTGACGAAGTTGATTTCATCTGAAAGAGGTAGGTCATGTAGGAAGAAGGAAAAGTGAGACGGAAAAAGAACAGCACCGTGAGGAACTCCAGCTTCAGGAAGCAAAAGAAGAGGAAGATGCACAGCTATATACCGTGTACTGCATCCTATCAGAGAAGTAAGAGTGCAGCCAGTTGATAGCCCAGGACTCAGTTTGTGCAAGGCTAAGCTTGTTTATCAAAGGCCTCTAAGTAAAGAGTCGAAAGCAGATGTATAATCAAGGAACGCACAAGGGACATACTTGGCCTCTTTGTCTAAGGAGGATACAATGTTGTGATGAAACACAGCAGCAGTATACAAAGTACTTCTACCCTGTTTGTAAACTGCAAACTGCTTCGGATCATTTGAGAAGCTTAAGGAGGGAACAAGTTTTTGTAACAATAATTCCTCCATTAATTTCAAAAAAGGAGAGGTAATGGCAATTGGTCTAAACTTAACACTATCTCCAGAACCTGACTTGGATACAGGGATGATTTTAATATCTTTCCACAGAGAAGGTACAACATCATTAGAAAAAGAAGTATTGAAAATGTTTGTAAGTGGGTTACTTAAAATATCAGCATATTTCTTTAACACAATGGCAGGTATACCATCAGGACCCAGACTCTGAGAAGGTTTAAAGAGATTTTAAGCATTTAAGAACATCAGAAGTATCAAAAGTATGAAAGTCCCTGGTCAGGTGATTTTTTACAATGAAACTAAAAGGGACATTAGGAGGGCGAATAAAAGATCTATTAGGAGTATTTATGTCAACAGAAGGGGCACAAATACTATGCTCACCACAACCTGTATTTTCTCTGAAAAAAGCTTCCACATGTTTCCTGAAGTTTTACATGACAATACTCTTTCATTATAAATATCGTTAAGCCTGTTGCTTTCAGATTTAATTTGGATATTTATCCTCCTAAGACCAGATTTATCCTTAGTCTTGTACAGTCTCTGTGTTTCTCTCGGAAGCTTTCTGAGATGAGGAGAAGAGAAACGATCCATTCTTTTGAAAAGTATCTGTTTTGGACAGCAAATATCAAGGCAGAATTTAAGATAAAAAGTCAGATTGGAAATAGTATCATCCAGTGTGTGTTCGGTGAAAAGTTCCCAGTTTCTGTCATTTAACATACGTCTTAAATTAAGCACATTTTCCTGTGAGTAACACGTTTGTTGTGTTTTTCTGGACAGATTTGAGAGGATAATGGAGTGAGATCTGTTATATATCTTAGGTAATATCTGAATAATAAAATGATCAGAGCTTATTATAGGAGCATGTCTGCGTGACTAATATATTTCCGCGTCATTACTAAATAATACATCCAGTGTTTTATCAAGTCGAGTAGGAAATTTAACAATATTGACATGACCTAATGATTCAAGAAAAGAACTGTCACAACAATTGAAATCTCCTGTGACAACTGACAAAGAGTTTTCGAGATGTGTAACAGCTTATTCAGTGAATTCACAGCAAAATCTGATTGATCCGAGGCGGAACAGCCAGGAGTAACATAAATGTTTGAGGTAAAGACCTATTTAAACTTGGATAAGTGTTTTGGACGACAACAAACGATAACGTCACTAGAGAAAGGAAAACATGCATTATATGATGTTGACCACTGAGTATGAATGAATTTTGCAACACCTCCACCTCTTTTCGTTCTTGAGCATAGTCGATCTTGTCAAAACAATGTTAAACTATTTAGAGAAATCAGGTTTTCATCATAAAGATCATGGAGCCATGTTTCTTAAACAGCAGCTATCGCCGTATTGTGATAAGTATCGGATGATAAGAGAGAATGGAGATGCATAATTTTGTTGGGAAGTGAACGGCAGTTTAAACTGACAATAACAGGAATACTTGTGCGATATGAAGGTGTCCGTTTGTGAGCATGTTGTCAACCACCGTGATGTTTCCTCTTAGTCTTATTAGATGCATGAAAGTCATATGGCTTCAAACGTTTAGTGGATTCCTTGCTGTATTTGATACGATTTGTGATCATATTTTGTTAACAATAAAAATGAAAATATGATGTATTAGATGCAAATGTGTAGGTGCACGGAAAGGTAGGCCAAATGTCAAACAGGCCGCCGGGGTTCAGGGCGCTGCACTTGCTCCTTCTCAGTTATTATTTCACTGCACAAAACCCTATATATATTCTTTTCTAAAGCTAACTTTATCAAATATGCCGACTATCTAATTGTTTCCCTGCCAGTGATCTCTGCATTGAATTGTTCCTATTTGAATAGTTTTTATATCCTGTTGATATCTAAGAAAGAATTTCGTTTTGACGTATTACATAAAAAATAGAAATTTAAATAATTACTCAACCTCTTCCCAGCTGGTACTCTCGGAGAATACTTTATTATATCACATAGAAGATTGCAAGTATGGTTATTGGTGTGTCTTTGATCTAACCAGCTGACAATGTTGTCGGTAGGCATATCAATTCTCGCAGGCAGTTGGCTGGAGTTATCTTGTCTGATACCGAACGACTTTCTTATTGAAAATTATCTTCTGCATATCTTCGAGTAAACCATAAGAAATGTCATAGAAATTGATGGTCGTAATTCCAAATGTGAATATTTTATCACACCATACTTAGCACGTTTTTGTGTGAAAAGTCAGAGGTCAGAAAAGAGCATACAAACTCTTTTAATCAGTAATTGAACTGCGAAGTATAAGCAGAGATTATCATTACATGCGTTATCTATCCTGTCATCCACTTATAAATTTATAATGTTTACGCCATCCTTCAGTCTTTTTTGGTTTCCTCATCATGTTTTATTTTCCTAAATTTATGCATCTGCATGTGAACCAAAGGAGGAAGATTGTTTTATTACGTGTTAAACGTTGAAAATTGCATCCTGTATAGCTACTGTAGTTTGGAATATAGCGATTACTCTTACCAACATTAGTTGTCTTTGCAAGGAAACTCAGAAAATCATTTCATCAATTATGATGTCGGACAAACAACCAGTTGTGTGTAATCAACTGTTGTAACAAAGTTATAATTAATTGATCTGTTGGACAATGCGACACAGTCAACAGATACAACTTGTTAATGATTTTCAGAGATACACACACATAAAGCTGTGCACACGCTCTCTATCAAATCGTGCATATTGATCAATTCAACAAATTTTCAAATATCCAAAGATTTCTTGAGAGATACTCAGCTGTTGATGTACAATTTTGGAGAGAGCTGACCGTGAATTACCAAATTTTGTATCCGATTTGGAAGGTGATCGTGTATTGAAAGTGATCACTAATTGTGGAGCGTAATATAACTTGAATCGGAGTGATTTTAGCTATCCTTAAGGAATATGGAATGGGTTGACCGGGAGCGTTACATGATTGTTGTGTGCAATCTGGAAAGACCAAGTGCATACAGACGATTGTCTAATGATCTATACGATAGAAGTGGAATAATAATTTAATGAGAAGAAGGACAGCGACATCGTGAGTAGCGCAACTTTGGAGTTTGTGTTACCTCCTGGAGATATGGTCAAGAGATTTTAGGTTAAGGATAGGGGTAGCATAACAGTGCTGTGATAAGTACAGGCGACGAGAGCCAACTACCCGTTATCATCTAAATCTGAGTCTACTGGGAACTTGCGAATCGATATCTGATCCTTACTTGGAAGGACTTACTGAAGCGTAACAAATTCACTGAATTTCGCATTGATAAATGAGAAAGTTTAGGCAATTCATAGTTCCGTTTGATCCTCACTTCGATGTTGGAGCCAATTAATGCAAACATATGGCGAGAATACTCCCTTCTTCAACTGAAAGCCTAAAAATTTAGCTGTAATATTCATCACAAGTTTTATTTGGGATTGTGAACTTTACTTCATATGTCTGCTTTGTATTCGAAACACAGACTCGTATGTACTGTGGATTGCTGATATCACAAGAGAGTAGATCGCCAAGAATTAACAGCCGCATATTCAGTAGTCCACCTGTAATCACACAGAACGTGAGACTATCATACAGCGGAAATCAATTTAGTGAGCACAAACGTGAATTATGGACAGTGACAAATACCTGAAATTTTCTACTGAGCTGAAAATCGAAGACGCGTGTGAATACAACAACACACAATAGGCAGCCAACGAACTGTAATCTTAACATGAGTAACTTAGAAGAATCTAGACTTTTGACTCAACACCATCGGCAGGATATTGTAATAGTTTGTGGAACACCAGGCGACAACGCTCAATCGACTCTTGGATACTTCGTTGGGAAAGCGATTAACGAGTGGCATGACTAATCGACTACTGGAATATTCAGTTATTCAGCGATGAAAAAAACTATGTAGTGAAATGAAGTTAACACGAATGTTCTGTGATTTCTGAACATCTGAAATATACGCCAGAAGTATAAACGCAAGATAATAAACCGATTTCACAGAATAAATCAGGCCCTACACCTATGTGATAAAAACAACGAAGTTGTACGGAAGGAAAAAAGACTACGAGAATTACTCTTTCACAAGTAGACTAGTGATAATTGACCATGATTATTCTTTAGCTGGTGGCTTAATTACTAAAATCTGTTGTCGTACGATAGTACATACCACGTTTTCAAAAACAGTATATAGTTTTAATTAGAACCTAAGGAATTTTGAAGGTCACATTCTTATTCAATAATTTGTATACGGAGTATCTTCAATGTTAACTTTACACAATTACAACTATCCGGATCTAGTAAAGAGGTAGTACTTTCAACAGTCTCAGTGGTATTAATGAATGTCGTTGTTATGATGAAAAATAACGGAACGTATATGAGTGAGGATTGATGCTGGTTTCATATCCTTTCTCTTCTTATCAAGAGAGGGAGTTGGAAAACTCGTTTTGAGTTCCATCAATTCACTCATTAGTGAGATATGTGGTGTGGAGGGTTGTCTTGGAGAGGAATAAATGAGCTTGGAGTGCTTCTTTTAATTGTTTGGCGCTTCTCACTGATAATTTCGAGGAACTGATTCTGTTGTATGGTAGTTGTTTTGCACCTGTATCTGAGAATAAATTCCATCTGTGTACCAGCTTAACAGTATGGTCGAGATAATTTTGCATTTTACTCCTAACTCTTAACTACGCTTTACTCGGGGAATTTATGAACACTCATGAAGTAGAACGCACAGATTGCTTCTTCTTTCACAAGCTATCGGTTCTGCTCACTACAAACACGAATCCACTCAACATGGTGAATTGTTCAAATGCAGTGATCTAGCAAACCATCTGCATCTTTTATACAATCGTGGCTAGACAACAAATCATCATCAATCGTCATAATAATAGAGCTTCATTTCAGTCATTGTGTCACCACACAGTACAGATACTCTCAGAGTGTTCTCTTGCAGAATACTTCATTTTCGTACAGGATTGACAAATGAAATACTAATCTGGAGTACAGCATGTGCTGCACCGTTGCTAAATATATATTATTTTTTATTTCTTTATTTATTTTTACCACAGCTTGATTACACACTGTTTTCTTCTAGAAGTACAGATATTTTACCAAATTTTTTTTAATTACCATATTCGTTTTGTTTAGTGGAAGAATATTGCAAGCAGGTTTGTATTAGTTTGGACTCGTTGACGGAACTGATATGCCTACCATTGAATGATGAGAGTTCCACTGAGGCACAAACGATCCAGTGACTTTAGACTAGCTATTTACCTTCACATGTCACACCGAGAAATCACAAATATGCATGAGTTGTTCTGCAAATAATATTTTCCAAAGGAATCGTAGTGGTTTTACTCAGTCACGCATTAAACGTTGATGACCAACTGGGGTGATTTTCACCTGACACATTCGATTGATATGAATGAAATATTTCAGCACACATAAACATCAACCACTCCATGATTCGTTCATTTGTTTTCCTCTTATGGACACTGAAACCAAATCCAATTAAGCCAAAATGACAACTAAAGTGAAGCCTGCTAGCTATTTTGTGAGAAATCGGACCTCCATATGCATTCTTATATTCAACAGTTTTCTAACCATGTCATTAACAATAGAACTTGTTTATATTTTGCCATGAAAGTTGAAGAATTCAGAAGGTTTCAACTTATTCAACTTCCGTGAATCGAACTTCAAAGCACATGACATCCAAGTGTTATATATTAATGTGTATACTAGAGTAGATAAATTACCAGTGCTACGATCGAATGTCTGTAGATCTCATGACATAATTCCTTGTGTCTCAAGTGCAGTGCTGAAGGTGAAGTCACGAAATGTATAGGAATGACACAACCTAAAGTTGACATTATGTGTGAGTGATATTGGATTTGACTTAGGCAAGAGATCTGGTCATTCAGCCTCTTGTTTATTTCCAATTTCCTAAATTATACAGATTTACTCTTCTGTCATCGGAAGGTTCAATCTCATAATTAGAATAATTCGATATCACCAATGAATTCTCGGTCGGAATGTTATCAATAATGAGATAGTTAATCAATTGATTCTGCTTCAATGAATTGTGGGGATGTGTATCAACCCATTTCCTTCAATTCGCCATCAGCGATACCTACTCACTGGTCTTGATTGCTGACACTAGCAACCAAAATCAGTCGATGTCGCAGGAGGAGGAATTGAAAGGTAATGAGGAGTTGCGGAACCACCTGTGGCAGACTGCACAAGACGGGGTGAGATGGAGCTGTGTCACAGAAGTCCTATTTCACATTCATAATTCATGGCATCAATTTACCCCTTCAATATCGTTGTGTAAGTTGCATGAATTTCCTGAACGCTATCAAGCTATTCAACGCATTTTCACTCACCGACGTTTCACGCACATGTCCAGAGCAAGTGTCATATCGCTGTTACAGACGACATACAAGTTACAAGGAATTACTAGTATATTATTATAATACTATTTTCTGTTCCAAGCGGAACGTCGGATTTCAATTCTGAGCTTGGAATTCTAAATGACAATGAAGCTTCCAAATCAGCAAATTGTTAACATCTTGAATACTTGGGAGCGCAGACGACACCATTTTCTGTCATATTCTAATCGACTGAAACAAATTGAACAAGATGAATTATTTACAATACAGTGACAGAGGATTTTGGCGGTCCACAATTGAAACAGGCCGCTCAATATATTCTCATCAAACAGGATATAGAATTTCAATGACACAGAAATTATCATACAGGTGATCTTAGGTACCATACACCAATAGAGCTTTTGAATGGGAGGCTTCATGATCATTAATACAAGGATACAAGGCGAGTACAGTTGTATTATATTCGACATTTCAAATCTACAGATTATCACGACATTAACAAAAGACTACTTTATTTATTCTGAAATGTGCACAAGGACGGGATAAGATGACAATGTCATTTGATGGATACCAGAACCGGTAATCAACGGATGGAGCATGACTGCATGAAACCGTCTCCTACTGATTGATTGAGATGAAATTTGTATACCATTCACATAATCCAGTATTGTTTACTAGGCAGACTGATAGTTTCCAGTGTGTGTATCCTCTCAGCATATCTGACACGCGAAAGAGGCTACTCTGTTACACAAATACTCATCTAAATTAGTCAGTAGTACGTGGTTCCTTTGATTTGCATGTTGGATACAGTAACTCAAAGGCACATGTTCATTCCGCTTAACCCGATGATACCACCTTCAGCTTTTTTTAGGTCTGTGGATGAGATCGAATATCTGAGTGATACCGACTGGTTTTAATTATTGTCTTAGTGCATGCTGGTCGGACAGACAGCCGCTTCGCTTATTTGGAGCCAAATCCATCAGTGAAGTCTCAAGTCTGAGGTGAATGGCAACGAGAGCCAACTCCCAGTTATCATCTGAATCTGAGTCTACTGAGAACTTGCGAATCGATGTCTCAGTCTTACGTGGAAGGACTTACTGAAGCGTCACAATTTCACTGAATTTCGCGTTGATAAAATCTTTTTTTGATGAGAAAGCTTAGGCAATTCATCGTTCCGTTTGAACTTCACTTCGATGTTGGTGCACATTCTTGCAGATATATCGCAGGAATACTCCCTTCTTCACCTGAAAGCCCAAAACGTAAGCCCTAATATTCGCCACAAGTTTTATTTGGGATTGTGAACTTTACTTCATATGTCTGCTTTGTATTTGAACCGCAGACTCGTATGTACTGAGGACTGCTGATATCACAAGAGAATAAATCCACATGGAACTAACATCCACATATTCAGTAGTCCACCCGAAATCACCCAGAACTTGAGACTACCATACAGCGAAAATCAATTTAGTGAGCACAAACGTGAATTATGGACAGTGACAAATACCTGAAATTTTCTACTGAGCTGAAAATCGAAGACGCGTGTGAATACATCAGCACACAATAAGCAGCCAACGAACTGTAATGTTATCATGAGCAACTTGGGAGAAGAATGTAGTCTTTTGACTCAACTAATGGAATACGTATTCACCAGCAATAAATATTCGATAGTCTGTTTCAAGATATGCGTCCGGAGGACATCCCTGAAGCTACTGTTGTAATAATTGAGGTTTCAAACGAGATTTGCTCATGGCTCATCAAAGCTCGTCAGACTTTCTAACATGACAGCTAAATTCCAATAATCAAAGTGTAGTAAGCCAAATAGTCGTAGCTAATTTCAGAGAAGGAGGATTTTGGAAATTTTCTTTTGTGAAGATGAATAGATACATCACTTAACATTCACCAAGCAGAGATTCTGTCAACGAACTCGAGAACCATAACAATAATGTTTGTAATTTTTTATCATATCATGCTCAATTCAGTGTTCCGTGAGAGTTACATTCACTGCGTGTCATTCAGATATATCACACAAAAACCGAGGTCGATGTAAGTATCGATCGACTCAACACCATCAGCAGGATATTGTAATAGTTTGTGGAACACCAGGCGACAACGCTCAATCGACTCTTGGATACTTCGTTGGGAAAGCGATTAACGAGTGGCATGACTAATCGACTACTGGAATATTCAGTTATTCAGCGATGAAAAAAACTATGTAGTGAAATGAAGTTAACACGAATGTTCTGTGATTTCTGAACATCTGAAATATACGCCAGAAGTATAAACGCAAGATAATAAACCGATTTCACAGAATAAATCAGGCCCTACACCTATGTGATAAAAACAACGAAGTTGTACGAGAAGGAAAAAAGACTACGAGAATTACTCTTTCACAAGTAGACTAGTGATAATTGACCATGATTATTCTTTAGCTGGTGGCTTAATTACTAAAATCTGTTGTCGTACGATAGTACACACCACGTTTTCAAAAACAGTATATAGTTTTAATTAGAACCTAAGGAATTTTGAAGGTCACATTCTTATTCAATAATTTGTATACGGAATGTCTTCAATGTTAACTTTACACAATTACAACTATCCGGATCTAGTAAAGAGGTAGTACTTTCAACAGTCTCAGTGGTATTAATGAATGTCGTTGTTATGATGAAAAATAACGGAACGTATATGAGTGAGGATTGATGCTGGTTTCATATCCTTTCTCTTCTAGTCAGGAGACCTCCCTATGTCTTTTTGTAGTGCTCAGTGCAGTGTAGGAATGAAAACTTAATCTGTTTGCATGCGAAACTACCTGATGTCCTACTTCGAAATAAATCAGCCACAGACAATATCAGTTTTATAAGAATCCATCCTTCAGCGAAAAGTTCATTTGCAATTAATAGTTGTCCTATTGAGGCCATCGTTTCACTATGGATTTGTCGATACAGAGTTCATTATACGTGAAGCAGTTGATTTCCAGATAGAATTCGTGGGCCTCAATAATCTCACTGGTATTCAGTTAATATATTTGTAGACGATATGTAGCTATAAATGCAAACACCAGCATTTGGAAAACAGAAAGATTGAGCGATGAAATATTTACTCGTCAATTACATCCTCATCTCTGCCTCTAATCTCATGTAATCGTTGTTGAGTTGTTCGGAAGTGGACAATGGAAACAATACCAGTAACAGTTTGAAGGAGATAAAGGACAGCTACCACATACCCTCACTTCAATTTCAGGCAAGTTTCAATTTTTCACAACTTGTATGGGAGTACAGAGTCTTTAATTTCTATGAAAGATTTATTATCGCTTTGTGAGCATGTGCAAATAAAGCATATTATCTCCTCGAATTCAAGAACTGCTGTTCCTAAACTACCTCTTATTGGTACTGCTGACATTGGTAACATTGAAATGAGAAAGTGGTGGTTTTGGAAATATTCCTTTTCTTGTAAAGGAATATGGTGCATCCATATTAGTATTAAAGGCTCTCAGATTCCTGGATGTTCAAATATCACGAATATTTGCTCTGAATTACTTCTCGAGTATAATATGTTGTTGTTCAGATCCTGAATTCATACACTTCAATCTTACCCCAGATTTACTCCCCATTTCACTCAACTGTTATCGTCACTTTCTGATATTGTCAACAGTCAACAATTCGGGTGGGAACAACAACATGAGGATGTCTTGTGAGAACCTTGCAGTTAATTTATAGACAAGCTATCTAAAGGCCTTACTCGTAGAAAGACAAGCCTGTCCTCACTACAGACGCTTCTCCTGTGGCACAGATGTAGCGCTTGAGCAAAATGACAACTTGCGTTTGTATTTCACCACGCCTGATTTGGAGTGAGCATGGGTATTCACAAACACAGAGAGAGTGTCTAGCAGTTGTGTGTGCGATAAGAAGTTTGCAGAAGTATCTCTTTTTCACTCAGTTCCACATATTCACTTATCAGCAGATGTTGAAACTCGCTTGCAATGCAGAAACACCTGCGAATAGATCATCTCCTGCCATGGTTCGAAATGGAAATTACATCTTATTTCATATGATTACATCGTATGCTGACTTCTTCGTTATTCGTTATTCATTATTTTAAAATGTTCTTATGCTAATATCTGTTCGATAATTCAGACGTTACTTGGAGATAGAATTCGATCCTTGCACGATAATTGAAAATATTCCGAGAGCATTATAAACGCAACAAAAGCGGTTGCAATAAACTTTTATGTGAATATCTCCAGACTTCTGTAAGCGAAGAAATGAGATTTCAATGTATCCTGCAGTATTCCTATGTCTGAATGATGGAACGATTCCTCCGAAATCAGTGTCTCTGAATTACGATGACCTTCATCTCGCCCACCTGTGAGCTGATATGATGCATGCATTAGCACGCCTAACGTGCTGTTGTTCAGACAGCAGTGTTGAAATTAGCAAAGAATCAAAGTCCTGTCGCACCTTTCTGCACAATATGTCACTTGTGGAAAGCATAGCCGCGTCCTGTGAGATTCGAGAGTGCATTCATGCCGATTAATAATAATAATAATTGCTTTATTCCAAAAACAGTACTCATGATACAGCAAGGAATTTTCAGAATTCTGTACAACATTGCATCTAATTTACCCAAAAACGACCAAAAAAATTAAAAATACACAATACATAATAGTAATAAAACGATTTTTGTAGCAGCTACGTAGCAAAATACTGTGTGCCATACGCAGAAAAATATGTATAAAGTACAAAATTGTAGTAATAATAGTAATACCAACTAATATAAAATAGCAGAGTAACGATTTAAACGATAGAAAGTGTGACACCATAAAATACAGAAAGATGAACGATAAAAGGGTCGATTCACTGTGCTAATTACATAGTAACTTGTAAGTTTCACGTCTAACAGAGTCTTCGTCACATAAAGTACGGGCTAAATAGGGTATTGTAGAATTTCTATACTTAGTAGTAGGAGCATATATCTTTTTATATTGACTTCTCGTCCTACCTGATGAGATACAAGGGGACAGGTGTGAGTAAAGGGGGTGCAGAGGGTCTGACATTATAGCCTTTGCCCATTTCATACAGGAATTTATATGCCTCTCGACTATAGTATTAGCGAGCTCATGCAGTGGGAGACCACAAGCTCTACTCACAGCATTTAATACTCTTCGTAATATGATATAATCTTTTTTGAGAAGCCCAGGAAAGATTAATGGAGAGCAATAGAGTACAATAGGTAAAATACAGGAGTTTAAAAATTTCAAAACTAAAGGTTGGTTGATACCTGATTGTCTTAACTTTTTAATGTAGAAGGTAAGACGAAACATTTTCTTAGAGATAGATAAGATATGGGATGACCATGAAAGGTCAGAAGAAAAAACTAGTCCAAGGTATTTAATACTTGATTTGGTTTCGATTTCCGTGCCATCTATGCTACAGGGATCATGCGAGTTAACTAGTTCAAGTAAGTCACGTCGATGCTTGAAAGTAAAGTCAATGCCTGACATTTGGAAGGATTTAATATAAGACCATTTGACTTGGACCAGTTGTTGATGTCCAACAGAAAGCTATTAAGTTTGGAGCTGTCAGACTCGGAAGTGATAGGCAGTGATACAGTCAGATCATCTGCATATTTGACAAAGTTAGTTTCGTTTGAATGAGGCAGGTCATGTAGGAAGAAAGAAAAAAGAAAAGGAGAGAGGACGGCACCTTGAGGAACACCGGATTTTGTAAGCGAGGTAGAAGAAGATTTGCCGTTATATACAGTATACTGCATTCTATCAGAAAAATAGGAATGCAGCCAACTCTTAGCTCAGGATCCTGTTTGCGTCAACGATAGCTTATTTAACAAAAAGCCCCTAGGTACAGAGTCAAAAGCAGATGTGTAGTCTAAGAAAGCACTAAGAACATATTTATCACCTTTGTCTAAACAAGAGACAACATTGTGATATAAGACAACCGCAGCATCCAAGGTACTTCTACCATGTTTGTATGCAAATTGTTTAGGATAATTTAAAAGGTTTCAAAGCGGGTTCAAGACGAAGTAAAAGTAATTTTTCCATCAATTTTAAAAAGGGGGAAGTAATTGCAATAGTCCGAAATTTAATATCAGTACCAGAAGATGGTTTTGGTATAGGGATAATTTTAATGTTTTTCCATTCAAAAGGTAGAACGTTACCGGAAAAAAGTCTTTTCATTTCCAGTTTTATCAGCATGTTTAACGTTTTTACACCAGGCTTATCATTAGTTTTGAACAACAGTTCTTTATTTCTATGTAGCTTTTTGAGATATGGCGAAGATAAGCGATCAAATCGGATGAATAATGTTTCTTTAGGACAACATATTTCGGAACAGAATTTAAGATAATCGGTAGTGTTTGTGATTGTTTCATCTAATGTTTGTTCTGTAAATAAGTCCCAGTTAGTGTCTTTCAACATGCATCTGAGCTTGTCTAGGTTGTCTTTTGAGTAGCATCTCCGTTGAACTTTACTGTAGAGGTGAGAGAGGACACCTTTGTGTGATTTGGAATATATTTTAGGCAGCACACGTATGATACAGTGGTCAGAGTTAAGTAAAGGAGCACGTTTGCGAGCTTCATATATACCAACATCATTGATAAATACCAGGTCCAGTGTTTTACCAAGACGGGTGGCAAAGTTGACAATATTGTCATGACCAAGTGATATAAGGAAGGAGCAATCACTTCCATTGAAGTCGCCAGTTACTATTGATAAAGAGTTCTCGAAACAAGCTGCAGCAAAAACGGTGAATTCATCGGCGAACATAGATAAATCCAATATGGTACAGCCAGGAGAGACATAAACATTAGAAATATAAATGAATTTGTATTTAGAAAGGTGTTTTGGGCGACATCTCACAGTGATGCAATCAATGAAGTCATTCGAGAATTTGAAACAAACTTTGTTTGAAATGGACGATTTTGGTGAATAAAAGTTGCAACACCTCCACCACACTTTTTCTTGGAACAAATACGGTCTTGTCGAAAAACATTAAAATTGTTTAGAGACACAATATTGTCATCGTATGAGTCATGGAGCCAGGTTTCTTGCAGAGTGACAATACCAGTATTGTGGTAGGTACTAGAAGACAAAAGGGACTGAAAATCCAGAATTTTATTAGGCAGGGACCGGCAGTTGGTACTAATGATAACTGGAACAGTGTGATGTATGGATGTAGATTTTAAGGCACGCTGCCAACCTCCATGGTGCTTTTTCTTGAGTTTATTGCAAATACGAAAGTTTTTGGGTTTAAAACGTTTTATAAAATCCCGGGAGTAGATAATACGATTAGAATGCAATATGTGATATGTAAAAACCAATAAAATATGAGTATCTGCTGATAAGTGAATATGTGGAACTGAGTGAAAAAGAGATACTTCTGCAAACTTCTTATTGCACACACAACTGCTAGACACTCTCTCTGTGTTTGTGAATACCCATGCTCACTCCAATCAGGCGTGGTGAAATACAAACGCAAGTTGTCATTTTGCTCAAGTGCTACATCTGTGCCACAGGAGAAGCGTCTGTAGTGAGGACAGGCTTGTCTTTCTACGAGTAAGGCCTTTAGATAGCTTGTCTATAAATTAACTGCAAGGTTCTCACAAGACATCCTCATGTTGTTGTTCCCACCCGAATTGTTGACTGTTGACAATATCAGAAAGTGACGATAACAGTTGAGTGAAATGGGGAGTAAATCTGGGGTAAGATTGAAGTGTATGAATTCAGGATCTGAACAACAACATATTATACTCGAGAAGTAATTCAGAGCAAATATTCGTGATATTTGAACATCCAGGAATCTGAGAGCCTTTAATACTAATATGGATGCACCATATTCCTTTACAAGAAAAGGAATATTTCCAAAACCACCACTTTCTCATTTCAATGTTACCAATGTCAGCAGTACCAATAAGAGGTAGTTTAGGAACAGCAGTTCTTGAATTCGAGGAGATAATATGCTTTATTTGCACATGCTCACAAAGCGATAATAAATCTTTCATAGAAATTAAAGACTCTGTACTCCCATACAAGTTGTGAAAAATTGAAACTTGCCTGAAATTGAAGTGAGGGTATGTGGTAGCTGTCCTTTATCTCCTTCAAACTGTTACTGGTATTGTTTCCATTGTCCACTTCCGAACAACTCAACAACGATTACATGAGATTAGAGGCAGAGATGAGGATGTAATTGACGAGTAAATATTTCATCGCTCAATCTTTCTGTTTTCCAAATGCTGGTGTTTGCATTTATAGCTACATATCGTCTACAAATATATTAACTGAATACCAGTGAGATTATTGAGGCCCACGAATTCTATCTGGAAATCAACTGCTTCACGTATAATGAACTCTGTATCGACAAATCCATAGTGAAACGATGGCCTCAATAGGACAACTATTAATTGCAAATGAACTTTTCGCTGAAGGATGGATTCTTATAAAACTGATATTGTCTGTGGCTGATTTATTTCGAAGTAGGACATCAGGTAGTTTCGCATGCAAACAGATTAAGTTTTCATTCCTACACTGCACTGAGCACTACAAAAAGACATAGGGAGGTCTCCTGACTAGAAGAGAAAGGATATGAAACCAGCATCAATCCTCACTCATATACGTTCCGTTATTTTTCATCATAACAACGACATTCATTAATACCACTGAGACTGTTGAAAGTACTACCTCTTTACTAGATCCGGATAGTTGTAATTGTGTAAAGTTAACATTGAAGACATTCCGTATACAAATTATTGAATAAGAATGTGACCTTCAAAATTCCTTAGGTTCTAATTAAAACTATATACTGTTTTTGAAAACGTGGTGTGTACTATCGTACGACAACAGATTTTAGTAATTAAGCCACCAGCTAAAGAATAATCATGGTCAATTATCACTAGTCTACTTGTGAAAGAGTAATTCTCGTAGTCTTTTTTCCTTCTCGTACAACTTCGTTGTTTTTATCACATAGGTGTAGGGCCTGATTTATTCTGTGAAATCGGTTTATTATCTTGCGTTTATACTTCTGGCGTATATTTCCGATGTTCAGAAATCACAGAACATTCGTGTTAACTTCATTTCACTACATAGTTTTTTTCATCGCTGAATAACTGAATATTCCAGTAGTCGATTAGTCATGCCACTCGTTAATCGCTTTCCCAACGAAGTATCCAAGAGTCGATTGAGCGTTGTCGCCTGGTGTTCCACAAACTATTACAATATCCTGCTGATGGTGTTGAGTCGATCGATACTTACATCGACCTCGGTTTTTGTGTGATATATCTGAATGACACGCAGTGAATGTAACTCTCACGGAACACTGAATTGAGCATGATATGATAAAAAATTACAAACATTATTGTTATGGTTCTCGAGTTCGTTGACAGAATCTCTGCTTGGTGAATGTTAAGTGATGTATCTATTCATCTTCACAAAAGAAAATTTCCAAAATCCTCCTTCTCTGAAATTAGCTACGACTATTTGGCTTACTACACTTTGATTATTGGAATTTAGCTGTCATGTTAGAAAGTCTGACGAGCTTTGATGAGCCATGAGCAAATCTCGTTTGAAACCTCAATTATTACAACAGTAGCTTCAGGGATGTCCTCCGGACGCATATCTTGAAACAGACTATCGAATATTTATTGCTGGTGAATACGTATTCCATTAGTTGAGTCAAAAGACTACATTCTTCTCCCAAGTTGCTCATGATAACATTACAGTTCGTTGGCTGCTTCTTGTGTGCTGATGTATTCACACGCGTCTTCGATTTTCAGCTCAGTAGAAAATTTCAGGTATTTGTCACTGTCCATAATTCACATTTGTGCTCACTAAATTGATTTTCGCTGTATGGTAGTCTCAAGTTCTGAGTGATTTCGGGTGGACTACTGAATATGTGGATGTTAGTTCCATGGGGAACTACTCTCTTGTGACATCAGCAGTCCTCAGTACACACGAGTCTGTATTTCGACTACAAAGCAGACATATGAAGTAAAGTTCACAATCCCAAATAAAACTTGTGGCGAATATTAGGGCTTACGTTTTGGGCTTTCAGGTGAAGAAGGGAGTATTCCTGCGATATATCTGCAAGAATGTGCACCAACATCGAAGTGAAGTTCAAACGGAACGATGAATTGCCTAAGCTTTCTCATCAAAAAAAGATTTTATCAACGCGAAATTCAGTGAAATTGTGACGCTTCAGTAAGTCCTTCCACGTAAGACTGAGACATCGATTCGCAAGTTCTCAGTAGACTCAGATTCAGATGATAACTGGGAGTTGGCTCTCGTTGCCATTCACCTCAGACTTGAGACTTCACTGATGGATTTGGCTCCAAATAAGCGAAGCGGCTGTCTGTCCGACCAGCATGCACTAAGACAATAATTAAAACCAGTCGGTATCACTCAGATATTCGATCTCATCCACAGACCTAAAAAAAGCTGAAGGTGGTATCATCGGGTTAAGCGGAATGAACATGTGCCTTTGAGTTACTGTATCCAACATGCAAATCAAAGGAACCACGTACTACTGACTAATTTAGATGAGTATTTGTGTAACAGAGTAGCCTCTTTCGCGTGTCAGATATGCTGAGAGGATACACACACTGGAAACTATCAGTCTGCCTAGTAAACAATACTGGATTATGTGAATGGTATACAAATTTCATCTCAATCAATCAGTAGGAGACGGTTTCATGCAGTCATGCTCCATCCGTTGATTACCGGTTCTGGTATCCATCAAATGACATTGTCATCTTATCCCGTCCTTGTGCACATTTCAGAATAAATAAAGTAGTCTTTTGTTAATGTCGTGATAATCTGTAGATTTGAAATGTCGAATATAATACAACTGTACTCGCCTTGTATCCTTGTATTAATGATCATGAAGCCTCCCATTCAAAAGCTCTATTGGTGTATGGTACCTAAGATCACCTGTATGATAATTTCTGTGTCATTGAAATTCTATATCCTGTTTGATGAGAATATATTGAGCGGCCTGTTTCAATTGTGGACCGCCAAAATCCTCTGTCACTGTATTGTAAATAATTCATCTTGTTCAATTTGTTTCAGTCGATTAGAATATGACAGAAAATGGTGTCGTCTGCGCTCCCAAGTATTCAAGATGTTAACAATTTGCTGATTTGGAAGCTTCATTGTCATTTAGAATTCCAAGCTCAGAATTGAAATCCGACGTTCCGCTTGGAACAGAAAATAGTATTATAATAATATACTAGTAATTCCTTGTAACTTGTATGTCGTCTGTAACAGCGATATGACACTTGCTCTGGACATGTGCGTGAAACGTCGGTGAGTGAAAATGCGTTGAATAGCTTGATAGCGTTCAGGAAATTCATGCAACTTACACAACGATATTGAAGGGGTAAATTGATGCCATGAATTATGAATGTGAAATAGGACTTCTGTGACACAGCTCCATCTCACCCCGTCTTGTGCAGTCTGCCACAGGTGGTTCCGCAACTCCTCATTATCTTTCAATTCCTCCTCCTGCGACATCGACTGATTTTGGTTGCTAGTGTCAGCAATCAAGACCAGTGAGTAGGTATCGCTGATGGCGAATTGAAGGAAATGGGTTGATACACATCCCCACAATTCATTGAAGCAGAATCAATTGATTAACTATCTCATTATTGATAACATTCCGACCGAGAATTCATTGGTGATATCGAATTATTCTAATTATGAGATTGAACCTTCCGATGACAGAAGAGTAAATCTGTATAATTTAGGAAATTGGAAATAAACAAGAGGCTGAATGACCAGATCTCTTGCCTAAGTCAAATCCAATATCACTCACACATAATGTCAACTTTAGGTTGTGTCATTCCTATACATTTCGTGACTTCACCTTCAGCACTGCACTTGAGACACAAGGAATTATGTCATGAGATCTACAGACATTCGATCGTAGCACTGGTAATTTATCTACTCTAGTATACACATTAATATATAACACTTGGATGTCATGTGCTTTGAAGTTCGATTCACGGAAGTTGAATAAGTTGAAACCTTCTGAATTCTTCAACTTTCATGGCAAAATATAAACAAGTTCTATTGTTAATGACATGGTTAGAAAACTGTTGAATATAAGAATGCATATGGAGGTCCGATTTCTCACAAAATAGCTAGCAGGCTTCACTTTAGTTGTCATTTTGGCTTAATTGGATTTGGTTTCAGTGTCCATAAGAGGAAAACAAATGAACGAATCATGGAGTGGTTGATGTTTATGTGTGCTGAAATATTTCATTCATATCAATCGAATGTGTCAGGTGAAAATCACCCCAGTTGGTCATC